>APFE031272537.1:143015-186773 GCA_000404065.3 Pinus taeda | reverse complement strand
CCTAAGATCGTCAGGAAACAAAAACAAAAATATTGCCAAACCCCTGTTAGTCCTGAAACAGTTCAGCCAATTGTTGTACCAACCCCTGTCAAGGTTCTATTTCGGTCCACCCCGAGCTCCCCTGGCTCATCACCCCCTTCTCCAAGTAGCTCCGCCACACCCCTATCCCATATCCCTACCACTTCTACTACTCCTTCCCCTGTTATTCTCGTAATCCTCGTCGCCTCAGGTGTTCCGCTCATCCCCATAATCATGGCTAGATATGCACCATTACAATTACCTGCTAATCCCAGGGCTATGCCTCAGGACTACCAATCGAAAATCAGTTATTTCGATGGCACAACCTCTTGCACCGCCCTACAACATACAAAGAAAATGCAGGATTATTTCGAGAGTTATGAGATAGATGATGAGAGCGTAAGAATGAAGATCTTTGTCCAAAGTCTGACCGGTGATGTCAGAACCTGGTTTAGGGCACTTCCACCTAATTCTATACTAAACCCGGAAGCCTTATACCAAACTTTCATTAACAGATGGGAGAAAAAGAAGGACCCCCTGCACATACTATTCGAATATGAGTCTATTAAGAGAGGACCTGGGGAAGCTGTTCTGGATTACTGTGCCAGATTTAACAATGTTTACAATGCGATACCACCAAATTTAAGACCTCCACCTAACCTTGCTTTATACAAATTCTCGGATGGCTTTGATGCCGAGATGGCGTATCAATTAAGGGAAAGAGCCCCTCAAAGCCTCGCAGAAATGCAAGACGCCGCAGTAAGCGTGGAAGCAAATCGCTAAAAGAAACAGAACCAAATCCGAGAGAAAAACCACTTTCAAAGAAGAACCCTCCTCTTTCGAGCAGAAGCTTGATGCGGTCGTTAGTTCCATGAACAGGCTGGGAGATAGATTAGACAACTTTGAGAGAAAAAATTCATGGGAAAGTCAACAGCCCAATGCCGCAAGGAACCCAAACTTCAGAAAGACCCAAAATTTGAACATAGGTAGAACTAGTCAGGATCACAACATTAGACCTCCTTTTCAAGAAAACTATGTTGAGGCATCTACATCCGCTGATCCCACAGACAGGACCCTAATGAACCTGGTTGATTCAAAAAACGAACAGCAATCCTTCCTCACGGAAGAAAACTGACCATACCTTAATATAGAACAATTCCGCACCAAATCGGGCGAGTCCTTTGACTTTAAACAAGGTTATGACACTGCTATATACGAGGTACATAAGCAATACAAACTAAGAACACGGACTGTCGATGTTCTTCCGCCTAGCAAAGAAAAATATAGCAAACAGCCCAACAAAGCTAAAGGTAAGATCACCAACAACCAACCAACTGAGAGCCGTGTCCCAAATCCTCAACAAGTTATTGTGGAAGATGTAACAGATACACATGGTTCTCTGGAGCAGCCTCTGCCCACTCCCCATCTGGAAAAAGATCTGAAGAGCATTCCCGAAAATTTTCCCAGAACAGAGATACCACAGATGGTCATACACCATGATACGGACGCTCCAAAAGAAAATACAGAGAGTACGCCTGAAAAAGAGTTCATCACTGTCAATGTCCGGAACCCAGTAGAAAAACCATTCAGTCTAGAAACAGAAATTGGAAAACTTAAAATCTCCATTCCCCTCTCAGAACTGGCTAAGCATGATGTATATAGACAACAAATTCAAAAATCACTTCAATTGTCGGAAGTTAGGGATGATGTAAACGTTCTAGATGATACCCCTGAACTATTGTTCAGGCCAGAGGTTGACGGAAAAACAACATACAGACCTGTTCCGCCTTTCTATGTCAGCGTGCACATACACGATAAGATACTGCACAATGCTATGTTTGACTCAGGTGCCTCACATAACCTCATACCCAAAGCTGTGATGGAAGAGTTGAATCTCGATGTCACCCGACCCTATAAAGTTCTGTATTCGTTTGATTCAAGTCAGGTCAAATGTCTAGGCCTAATCAAAGACCTTTGTGTATCCCTAGTCCAATTTCCCAACAAGACAATCTTAATGGACGTAGTAGTTGCTGACATCCCCACAAAGTATGGCATGCTGCTATCCAGATCATGGGGAGAAAAATTGCAAGGATCCCTTCAACTCAACCTCTCTTACGCCACAATATCTATTTTTGGGCAACCAAAGAGACTTTATAGGGAGACATTAATGAAGTATGTGGTAAGTAGTGAGGACAAATCCCAAAATTTTCCAATATACTCAATCCATTCTAATATGGATTCTTTTATTTTGTTCAATGACAACACAAGCCCTCCAACTCCTGACAAGCCGTCATCCCTGGAGCAAGGAACCAATGCCAATGAGAGATCAATTGCCAATACGCATGAAATTGTCTCAACAGCCAAGGCAACCAGCACAGGACAAGAAGAAAACCCCGAAATAGAAATCACCAGCTCATCCGCTCCGCATACCACTCGAATCCCCAATACACACCTTGGACGAGAAGCCACATAGTATTTAGAATTTGATGGTGTAGTTAACAAGTTAGGAGTAGGGGCTGGAGTATGGATTTACAATACTCACGAGAATCATGCACAAGGGCATGCCTATAGACTCAATTTTAGATGTATAAACAATATGGCGGAGTATGAAGCCCTTCTCTTAGGTCTCAAGCTGCTCAAAACCCTAGTAGCTACCACCATTTCCATCCTAGGTGATTCGGATCTCATCATACAATAGATAAAGGGCAACTTTGTCGCTAATGATAGTAGAATGAGAGCTTACAGAGCCACGGCCAGCGAATTGCTTAGCACCTTCAGTGATTTTGAGCTGGCCAAAATTACACGAGATCATAATATTCATGCCCATAGCCTAGCTACCTTCGCTAGCACATGTAGGCTTCCCTTTGGACCAAGTCACCACTTCACTGCAGAAATAAAACACAGACCGTCAATCCCTAATAATGTCGAGAATTGGCAGGTATTCCAAGATGATGCCCAGATTAACAATTTTTTGACTCTGGAGGATGAATTCTCTAGCACAAACATTGACATGGATACTATAGCTGAATCACAACAGTTAGCAGAAGAAAATCGCCTGACCCTAACAGCTGACATGGCTAAACAAATACTAAGCCCAACTATTTTTGACGGTACGAACATAGGGCAACTGAAACAGTTTTGTTCACCTAAGGTAGCCGAAGTAAAAGACGAGTTTATTGACCTAAAAGGAAATGTTCTGCCTGCCAGCCTTACTCCATTGGAAGACATGTTTGATGACAACGATGTGGCCAGAAAACCAAAGATGGAACCTTTGAATGCCGCCATAGAAGAATACAACATAGGAACAGCAGAACATCCCAGAATGATTAAACTATCCAAAAATCTGCCTCCTGACCAAAAACCAAAATATGTGGATATGTTCAAAGAATTTCAAAGATGTATTTGCCTGGAGTTATGAGGACTTAAAGTCCTATGACACTTCAGTAATCCAACATACCATTCCCCTAAAACCAAATCAAAAACCATTCAAACAGAAACTCCGAAGAATCAACCCCATGCTTCTTCCTTTGATTGAAAAAGAAATAAAAAGAATGTTTGAAGCAGGTATCATTGCACCCATCAGATTCTTTGAATGGGTGTCTAACTTAGTTCCCACCAGAAAGAAAACAGGAGAGATAAGACTGTGTGTAGATTTGAGAAATCTAAACCAATCTCTCTAAAAGACCACTACCCGTTACCCAAAATGGACCATATCTTGCAAAGAGTAGTGGGTTCCTCTAGGATTTCCCTACTGGATGGATTCTCAGGATTTAACCAAATCCTTGTCCACCCAGACGATCAGGAAAAAATAGCTTTCACCACACCCTGGGGAACATTCAAATATGTTAAAATGCCTTTTGGGCTGAAAAAGGCCGGCACTACCTTTCAGAGGGCAATGGATATTGCGTTTTCCAAGGAGATACATGATTTCCTTGTAGTTTACTTGGATGACCTGACCCCATTTTCCAAATCTGACCTACAACACCTTAAGCACTTAAGGAAAATTTTCATCACATGTAGGAAATACGACATTTCCTTGAATCCTAAGAAGTCTCTATTTTCCCTGGAGGAAGGCAGGCTATTAGGGCATATAATATCAAAAGATGGGATCAGAATCGACCTAGAAAGAATTCAGGCTATCCTCCAAATCCCTTACCCAAGAAACACAAAAGAATTACAAGCATTCCTCGAAAAAATCAACTTCCTGAGGATATTTATCCCCAATTTAGCCGAGCTAATAAGGCTATTGAGCAACATGCTAAAAAAGAACGCCAAGGTGAGATGGTATCTTGAGGCCAAGCAAGCTTTCGAGAGTATAAAAACTGCCCTGACTCAAACACCTGTCCTCACCAATCCTCAATTTGACAGAGACTTTATCATTTTTTCTTTCGCATCAGAACATACCATAGCCGTAGTCCTTCTGCAGAAAGATGATCAGGGCAACGAGAAACCAATTGCTTTCTTCAGCCGAGCTTTGAGAGACGTACCCCTAAAATTTCAGATCATGGAAAAGCAAGCCTACGCCCTGGCCAAAGACATCAAAGACTTCATAATTTACATCCTCTACTCCCATGTGATCACATATGTCCCTAATGTTGTTGTAAAGGATATACTAACTCAAGAAGGATTGGAAGGCAGAAGAGGCAAATGGATTGCTAGTATCCTTGAATACAACATTGAGATAAAGCCCACCAAGCTCGTAAAAGGACAAGGGCTAGCCAAGCTAATGGCTGAAACAAACTTCCAAGCATTAGACATTAATCAGCTGGATGATGAAGCGGAGCTGGCGACTCCACAGATCAGTGATACCTTCACATAGTCCCCTTGGTATTCTGATATTTGCTTTGTATTGTTAAACCTGTGCGCTCCCCCAGGATTGTCCAGAACTAAGAAAAGATTTTTAAGGATGAAATCATCAAATTTCTGTGTCATAGATGGTGCTTTGTTTTGGAAAAATTATGAAGGTATTTTTCTTAAATGTTTAACTATAGATGAAACTAACAGTGTCATGAAAGAATTTCATGCAGGTGACTGCGGAGGACACTTATATTGGAAATCCACGGCAGACAAGATCTTACGAGCTGGTTATTACTGGCCTTCTCTATTTGCAGATGTGAAGAAATTTACCTCCTCATGCCACAAATGCCAAATCTTTGAAGGAAAAAGAAAGTTATTGCCTCTGCCCCTAAATCCCATTTCGACCGAGAAACCTTTTCAACAATGGGGTATTGACTTCATTGGAGAAATCCATCCCTCTTCCTCAGGCCAACACAAATGGATTCTAACAGTCACATATTATTTTACCAAATGGATTGAAGTCATCTCGTGTAGACAAGCCAGTGACTCCACCATTATCCAATTCCTTGAGAGAAACATCCTTTCTAGATTTGGCTGCCCGGAGAAAATCATTACCGACAACGTTGCTGCTTTCAAATCTAAAAATATCGTTAATTTCTGCCACAAATACCATATTACCTTGGGCCACTCCATAGCTTATTACCCGCAAGGTAATGGCTTGGCCGAGTCTTCCAACAAAAGCCTCATCAATATCATAAAGAAGATGCTAGAAGAAAACAAAAAGAACTGGCACAAAAAGCTCACCTATGCCCTATGGGCAGACTGATTGTCCACCAAAAAATCCATCGGGATGAGCCCCTATGAACTTGTATATGGCATGGAAGCCAAGTTTCCTTCATCCCTGGGCATACCTACTATCAAAATGTTGCAAGAAATTCAGGCTGAACCAAATGACATGCAAAGAAGAGTTAATCAGACCATTCACCTTCAGCAAACCAGGGAACAAGTTTTCAATAGAGCTCAGGGTCTACAAGAAAAACTCAAGAAAATGTTTGTTAAGAGGACTAAAGCAGAGGATTTCTGGGTGGGCAGCAAAGTTCTAAGATGGGATGCAAGAAGAGAAGACAAGGGCAAACATGCAAAATTTTATTTTTTGTGGAAAGGTCCATACATTATCAGCGCTGTGCAAGGCAATAACACCTACTTTCTCAAATCTCTTGATAACAACACAGCGGAATAGGGCCCGATCAATGGCCGGATGTTGAAGCACTACAATGATCCTCCTGCTTGAAAAGGGCAGATGGTAGTTGGTTTGTACATAGTTGTATATATCAGTTTTTGTCCTTTTAGAGTTTATAATACTGAAGCACGCGGAAGAAAGCAGGCGGCACTTTACAGTTTAACAGCAAGAAACTAAAGACCAAGGCATTCTGACCTGCTGTTCTTGACTTCTCACAAGGAGAAGCCATTCCCAAGTGGAGCCACTGTTAGCTTCCTACCGCAGCAAGCTACTCATATTTCATGATTGAAATTTTACAGGCCAAATATGTCATACTTTGCATGCTGCAATGCTCCATATTTGCTTAACAGTCTCCAAGAGAATAAGGCTACTTCAAATTCATTTAATTGCCTTCCAAATTTTGTAAAGTTATCACGGTATCGTCATTTTTCAGTTAAAGGGAATACCAAACAGCCTAATCTTGGCCTCCCGAGGTTTAAATTTCCTGTTTTAGAATATAGAGAATGTAAATCTGTCCAAACAGCTTAATCTTGGCAGATTCTTAGATAGCTAGAGAAGCAGAGGAGCCCAACAGCTTAATCTGGGCCCTGGAAGAAATAAGGGTAGTATGTATATAGGAAAGCATCAAAAGAAAAATGAATGATGGGTTTGCAAGTCTAAGTGCACCCCAAACAAAAGAAGAAAAATGTTAGGTAAGTAGGCTGGGTAGGTAGTTCTGAGGTTGCTGAATCCTAATTGCTGACCAATTCCAGATTTTCAGGTGTCATATCATTCAGGACACAATCAGCAAGAATTTGTATGCAAGAATCTCAAAAGAGGTATAGCTAATTCCCCTTCTCTGTTTCCCCCAATCATTAACTAACTTCCCCAAAAGAGGTCAAGATCTGCTTGACACCTCTTAAGTTCCATCATTTTCATAATGCTAGTTTGGGTAAAGATCTGCTTTACTCAAAGTTGTTCCGTACTTTCTCTAAAGCACGGTTCTACCCCCTTATAACAGCCTAAGATCTCCTGAACTTAGCGCTTTTCTTACCATCTCCATATTAACCACTAACATTATTATTTAGCTCCCTATTCTTCCCATCCCCTTATTAATATTAAGTAAAATCCCCCTACGTAATATCCCTCCCCCTGGTTGAAAAATAACCATAGGCACCCCCAGGAATTGCTCAGTTTATCTGTAACTTAGCAAGAACCCTTGACCTCCAAACCATCTCCCAGATACAATGGACTCCTTCCAAAGTATGAAATCCCTCTGAGATAATCGGACCCCTTTAAAAACCTCGAAATGCCCTTCGCACCCACCCTCTTGCTCTTCTTTGCCCAAAGCTTATGCTCTGCAGAACCTTAAAGTCAGATGGCATTGCAACATCGCACTTTCCTCTATGCAGGTTATCACCCATCCGTCACCACCTGATGCCATATTGCGATATCGGTGGTCGGCGGTCGCAAGCGCCGAATGTCCAACTCAAGCACCCTCCGTTCGCCGCCGATGCGATATTGCGATTGCATCGGAACTTCTTCATCGCATTACCTCCAGTATCAGCACCTCACCACATCTTTCTATACCAGGTACCCACCACAGCTGACATTATCCACCGTACAGCCGACGTCATGCTGACG
This sequence comes from Pinus taeda, assembly GCA_000404065.3. NCBI lineage: Eukaryota > Viridiplantae > Streptophyta > Pinopsida > Pinales > Pinaceae > Pinus > Pinus taeda. The sequence continues at coordinate 179,095 of APFE031272537.1, read as the reverse complement.
TCAGCAGCCAGAAAGCCAAAACTTCGAGCAGGAATAAAAATCGCACTTCGGAGCTCCAGAACAAGAAACAGAGGCAGTTTTCAATGCGCGATTAGCGCATCGCTACGGGAAATAGGCCGTTTCAAGGAATCTTTGGGGAATCGTTTGATTTATTGGCCCCTTGTGTGCCGAAAAGCCCGAAAATCGCCCGATCATGCCAAAGTGATCCGGTTTAAAGACAGCAGCAGATCAATGACAAAGTTTAAAGTGTATCAGATCAAGTCATCAAGCTTCAAGCGTGTCAAAGAGTATCAGTCGATGGTGGAAGCCATCAATGTAGCAGCAAAGAGTATCAGCAAAAATCTTGAGCAGCGGCCCGAAGCAGGAGAACATTTAATATCTTCCAGCAGATTCATAGAAAGAGGGTGAAGCCACTGGAAGCCCTCAAATCATAATTATTGCGCATTTAACTCACACCAGAGCCAAACTGCAATTCCCAAAGCACAATCATTCCAGCAGCACTGCATCTAGCCCCCAAGGGCCACCTCGTCACCTGTTCCGATTCAGATGCCCCCAGCGCAGCCAAAAATATTTACTTGCATTTAATTCCAGCAACACTTAGATTTTTGAAGAGTTTTCTAGCAGACCTGTCTAGGTCACTTGTAATGATGTCTTTCCGATATTTTTCTTATAAATACCACCCTGAGCAATGTTGTGGGGGGTTGGTTGGTTGGTAGTAGTTGTTGGTCAGTCTTCTTTCCAGCATTGTCTCCGAGCAGAGACTCGCACTGTAACTGTCATAATTTCCATAATCAAAGATTGCTGAAAGCATGGATTGCGAAACTACTTGATGTTTTCTCTTGGCCAAGGAATGATTACGGAATTCCTGTGCTTCTACATGATCCAATAAGTGTTTCTCCCCTCTGTTTATTTTTATGTTTTTACCACCGTTCCGCCTCCTAAATCGCAGGAAAAAAGAATAGCTTAAGATTTGTTTCATTACACCTTAAGTTCAATTTCTGCATTTCTCGATGTTTTCTTCAGAAATAGTTATGAGCATGTATACTTGAATGATCTTGTTTATGCTGTTTCTTTCACATATGAATGCATGTTTAGGAATTCTTAATTGCTCCTAGGTCCCATTCATCCATTTCTCCTCTTTGTTCAGCATGATGAAATGATTCTCTTTTGCCTTTCATCCCTGATTCCCATACCATACTTTCAGCTGATTGAAAATTGTATCCTGTGTGGCTATCCCGCTCCGTATCCCCTTGTGACCAAGAAAACGCAAGAAAGCCTCAAACTGTGACTCCATGCCCAATGGTTCAAAACTTATCACACCTTACCTTGCCTCTTTGCTCGAGAATCCTACCTCCCATCCAATCACAAAAAACACTCCCTTGAAGTCAGAAAGCTAGCCTAAAATCATCAACTAAGGTTGAATCAGAAGGAGAGAGCCCTCTTCGATTACAGGTGGGCTAGAACCTGTAATCCAAAGATTGGTTTGTGGTTACCTCCGTCGTATCCCTATTTAGGAGCACTAGGGACAACCTGAGTGATAACACATCTCATATCACTTTTAAATTATTGTGAATAATTTATTTAGTAATATTAATAAAATTTATGTGGAAAATAATATAATTGGACATGGGTAAATGAAGTCAAAACACACAACTAAAACCAATTTGGTTTAAGAAGAGCCGTAACACTTGACAGAATTATCATATTCTTATTTTTATTTAGAACATTCTTCTTTTTCATCCACTAGCATCATGTCTTCTTAAAATTTTGACTTTTATACCATCGAGGTAATCATCATGCTCATGTTAATTTTAACCACATAGACAAATTGATTTTTAGACTAATGCATATGTATTTCACCTAATTACACCCTATGCAATAGTGCACAAAGACTTATTTATATTCATCTCTTTTTATGGTTCCAGAAAACCATATAAAATTCGAGTTTCATCTATGGTATAGGTACATTGCACAAATCACAGACTAACTTAAGAACCATAAATGAAAAAAGGGGATAGTTGAAATAAAAATTTATCTATTTCCTAGATATATATAAATGAAAATGGTCATTCTTGTACACATAATTGTTGATAGAGGTGATTGATTCTTTAATTACTATTCACAAACCAACAATGTAGTATAAAGTTTTCCTTCATATGTAGAAGAGAATAATAAAAAACCCCTAAAACTCTTAAAACATTGATAGGGCACAAGACATAGATCGAGGGTTCTCTTTTGGAAAACAGAGAATGAAAAAGTTTATGATAATATACCAAACAAACGATTGATTCATCGTAGGGTTATCTTTTAAATACAACAGGGAGACATAGGTAAAACCCTTGAATCTATTCAAAACAATAGAGGGTGTGGGGTTTCCTTTTTAATAAAACATAGAACCAAAATTCAACCTTAATTGTATTCAGATAGAAAATAAGGGTTGTCTCTTGGAAAAGAGAGAACTAGAATAAAACTATTGAGAAAATTTCGAACAATATTAGAGTATACACCTAATAGAGAATGAGAACAAACCCTTCAAAACATTTAGAATGACCATAGGTCATGGATTTACTACATTTACATACACTAGAGAAACAAAACAACCCCTTGAGACTATGCAAAATAATAGTGGGGTATAGGGTTTTCACTTCAAAAAGTAGAGGACCGAAAAACCCTTGGACTTATTTAAATTTTTCCCATAAATTCCAACTAACTCGATATGTAGTGAATTCATCAAATGGGATCACATGACTTTTTTATTTACAAAAGAAGAGTAAACATTTTGAATCATGGATGGGTGACAAAATGACAAACATTTAGCCTACAATAAAACCAAACAATTCTATTACATAATAACAATAAGTTGATCTAAAAATACTTGAAAATGCCACACAATTCCCACTTCCATATGCCCAAAATGAACACATATTCTAGTGCACATTTTTCTATTTCCATCGCTAAATTTTTGAAAAAATGAGTTGAAATATCACACTGGAGAACCAATTTGAGGAATTAATTCATGTAGAAGGAGGATAAAAGTAAAAACCAATCATAGTGATAGAAAAAATTAAATAAAATGGCAAGAGTAAGGAAAAAATGAAATTATGGAGGTACATTTCCATACAAAACCAAAAAAAACCCATCCATGTGATACATGTAATCTGAACCATTCAACAAATAAAAAACTTGAACATCAATCATTGATCATGTACTTGAGAAGGTGAGCATTAAATTTTCCACCTCCCAATCTATTCCCTATAGTGTTTCATGCCACATAATATACCATCAACCATAATATGGTATGTAAACAAATGCAACACATATTCAATGTAATTCAAACACAAAAAATGAACCACATTAACCATAATGCCATGTCAACCTAGTACAACAATTATACCATCTGCACAATACATATGTCGAATAATACATATGTCATGTAAACCAAGATCATGGATTATCTTGTGTAAACGAAGCTCTTAGCCATAAAAAATATGTATTCCATCAAAACAATACCAAATCAACAATTAGATAAACCATGTGTCCGACTCTTTCCAAATGGGTAAAGTTATCACACAATCAAAACAAACCATAAGCATGTTGCATATAAATTAAGTTAGCTAAAACCATAAAGCCAATCATCCTAATGTATGTATTGTTGCAATATAAGCTTGAACACCTTTTTGATATTTGATATTGGTGTATCAAACTTTCAATGATTAATACCAAAGTCAAGAGCACTATCAACATATATACAATCTTTTGCATATAAACCATTGGATATGAACCAACATAATGTTTGCCACTTATCGTATCTAACATATGCTTTCTAAAATGAGCTTTTAATTATTCCATAATCACCATGAGACCAAACATATCATTTATTTTTCAATGATCACATATGAACCTGTAGCATATGGTATATTAGCATGTTTACTAATAACTTTGAACAAACCACTGATCTTGAGAGCCGAAGCAACATTTTAAAATAATTTCACTCATTTATATAGTTTCGTGGGTTATTTAAATTCTAAATATGCTTCTAATTTTTCATGTGGCATTCTCCCTAACCTAGTAATGGTAGAGGTTAACAATTTTTTTGGATGTCAAATTTTGACAAATTTGAAAAGCAATGTGGGGAACTTTTGTATCCTTAATACAAAAGTAAAAAAAAAAAAACTTAAAACTTGTATCAACAAGTGGAAAATCCACAACAAAATATAGGTGACTATATTGAACTCAGAATATCATGATTTCATTGAATAAAGAGAAACTGAAATCAATAACCCAAAATTCCACTTACAATTGATCAAAACCACTCACCTATGTATCAAGAGCTAATCAGAAACCACGTGTATTTAATTGAACCTTTTCCAAAAGAAATTTGAAGAACAGAGAAAAAATAATAACAATAAAATAAATTAAAATACAATGAAAATATGAAATAAATAATAAATGGAAAAAGAAAAATCATTACAAACAATAGCAATAAAAAGAAAAAATAAAATCTCGACTGAGATATTTATTGAGTATGACAACATTGCACTATTCCCTTAATAGGATCACTGAAATTCTTGATTTTGAGAGCCATTTATGGGATAAGAAAACACCTGATTATCTTCATCATTTAATATAAAAGAAGTTCTTCCTAGTATAGCATCGATTTCAAAAGGACCAACCCATAACTTTTGAAATTTAGTGTGCTTCCCTTTATCCGCATGTGTAGAACCCCATAGTAATATTAACTAGCCTACTTTAAACATAGTATGTCTTTATTTCTTATAAAAATATTTCTTAAAAACTCCTTGTTGTTTCTCAAATTGATTTAGCAATTGAGTTCATTTTTTATTTAAGGTTATCAAGGTGTGATATTGATTAATTAAATTATGGTATGTAAATTATTTAGCTTGGAGTTCTAAATGGAAAGGATCCAATTATAACTTTCTAGCAATAATTGCTTCTTGTTCATAAACCAATTGAAATTTAGATGAACTAATTGGTACTTTAGTAGTGGTTCTATCAGCCCAAAGAGCATATGGAGGAAAGGTGTGCCATTGTCTAGGTTTATCGTCTACTATTTTCTTTAGAAACTTGATTAGTTGTTTATTGGTTGTCTCAACAAGTCCATTTCCTTCTAGGTAATAGGATGAGTAAAAGAATGTTAGGTCCATATAATACTAGTGTAGCCCCATTATTTTTATTGTTAGTGTATCCCCCTTATTGTTATTATTGTTCCCATGTAGCCCCCATATTGTTATTGCAGTGCCCCATAGAAGCCCACTATTTTTATTGCTATTCCCTTACATTATTATTTTTATGTAGGCTATGATTATTTTGTGACCCTTTAGACTCCTATATAGACAAATGAGGTCTTTTCATTTGTATAATCCAATAATTTTTCATTTATGTAATTTAAATGAGGTTTCCCACTTGAAGAGGATACTTTTTAAGTCATTGATCTATATTTTTGTTAGTTGGTTGCATAACATTTGGTATTAGAGCTTTGGATTCTAGGGTTTTGCTGCTTCAAAAAGGACATCATGGAAGTTTCACTATAACTTTTTTCTGTGAAGCTTCAGAAGTGAAAATTGTGACCACATGGATCCGACATCATGGTGAATGTTGTGCCAAAATTTTAGATCTTGTTTTGTTATATTTTCTGAGATATGGTCCGAAGAAGTTAGGGTTTATGCAGGATCCATAATTCAATGTCAAATAGGTGACCTAGGGAAAATCATCATAGATTTTGTTTCAAGCATCAGATTTGAATTATGTAAAAGGTTGCTAAAATGTCATAGAATTTGGTTTTTCATGTAGTAATTTCAATGTTGAAGGTTGAAGGTGGCATCTCATACAACTTTGCTCTATTGAACTAGTCCGTAATCAAGACATCATGGGAGATTTGGCATAAATATATGCCGAAGAATCCAATATTGGTCTATATTATAGCATTGGAAAGAAGATTCATAGGGATACGACAGGGCCAAATTTCAAACCTTGGAAATCCAAAATTATAGAGATACAATAATTTCAATATTGAGCTCCTAAAAAGAAAGAAAAAGGTGTGTATTTTTTAAATTTTGCATAACTTTTGTTTGAAAAATCAGTTTTAAGGGATTCAAAGGGAATATTGAAGAGCATATATCATTATTTGGTTCTAAAATTCCTCCAAAACAAAACAATTCTACACCTATTAAGCCCTCAGAAAGATCTACTATGATGCGTAAAGAGGAATAATTGCAGCATGATATATCAAAATTATGGGACCAAGTGCAAAGCATTTTGCTCTCACAAAGACCAACCAAAGAGAAAATGGATGTCTTAAAAGGTGACATGGATGGTTTAAAAATGGAAATAAAAGTGACATGAATGATTTAAAATTAGACATGGAAGCAATGATGAATGTCAAGATGGAAGGATTGACAAAGTTGTTGCAAGAAAGGCTTCCAAGTGGTGACAAGGTAATCCATGAAAATCATGATGAGGAAAAAACAAATATGAATGCTAATTTTAGATACTCCAATGTGGGTTTTAACAACCACCACATTCTAAATATATATATGAGGAATTTTGATGGGAAGGATCTAGTAACATTGATACTACACATGGAGCAATATTTTGATTCACAGAATGTGAAACCCTCGCAAAAGGTATGTATTGCATCTCTATACTTAGAACCCAATCAGTTAGTAAGGTATATATGGATTTTTTCTTGTAAATCACTTGTTACCTGGTCAATGTTTATGGTGGAAATGGCAGCACATTATGAATATATAAAGAGAAACACCAATTGATAAATCTCAAACAAACATGTTCAATGGAGGAGCACATTGAAGACTTCCAAAATTGAATATTAGGGTAACAGATATTCCATAGTATCATACGATTGATATCTTCATAGGGTCTTTAAAAGATAACATCTAACATGAGGTTCACCTTTCATAACCTAATTCATTAGAGAAGGCATTCAAGGTGGCAAGAAAAATTGAAAGAAAAAATATTGCAAAAAGGAAGTATACCACTCACAACTATAAAGATGGAAGTGTTGTTGCTCTTAGTCTTCCAAAACCTAAAGGGTTTACACAAAAAAAATTGAGGAAGAAAGAGAAAAAGGGATTTTTTACAACTGTGATATAAAATACACTAAAGGTCATAAGTGTGCTGAGATGAAATTATTCTACATAGACTATGAAGAGTAGTAAGAAAATGAACAAGAAATATCAAAAGAGGAGGATATACACCAGGAACCAACATTAGAGAAAGAAGAAATGAATTCAACCATATCTTGTAATAACTATCAGGAATTGCCACTCTTAAAACTCTCTATCTAGAAGGACATATCAAGAATAAAAAGGTAATAGTGTTGTTTGATTTGGTTAGTACCCATAATTTTATTCATTTTAAGATAGCTAAAGAATTGAATTTATTCCTATATCTAGCACCAAAGTGTCAAGTGATGGTTGCAAATGGAGGAACTATAAATTTCTCTAAAAAGTGCCATAATATCAAGCTAAACACAGGGGAATATGTATTGAATAGTCCAATGCTTTCCATTCCAATGGGTGGTGCTTATATTGTACTACGAGTCTTATGGTTACAATATTTGGGGACAATAGGTTTCAATTTTCAAGAACTTTTCTTGAAATTGTTTTAGGAAGGAAAGGAAGTTGAATTAAGGGGTATTACCAGGAAAATAGGAAACATAATCATCTCTAATGGCATGATAAATATTATGAAGAAACAATAATGGGGTTTCATTGCACAATTATGCTCACTAGAGGTTCAAACATCGAAATCATCTATTTCTCCACATCTCCAAAACAAAATCATTCCAAGGTGTTTGAGACTCCCAAAGGCCTCCCACCTATTTTTGATCATGATCATGTTATTCATTTAATTCCAGGAAGTGTTCCTCCAAACATCATACCTTATAGATATTCTTATGCCTAAAAGAGTGAAATTGAATGTATGGTTGCAGAAATGTTAGATGATGGCATAATTCAACCTAGTCAAAGTTCTTTCTCTGCTCCAGTAGTATTGGTGTATAAGAAGGATGGATCATGGAATCTGTGTTTGGATTATAGGGAGATCAACAAGCTCACTATTAAAGATAAATCTCTCATTCTTGTCATTGATGAATTGTTGGATGAATTAAATGGAGTAATTTACTTCACCAAGATGGATCTTCATTCAGGATATCATCAAACTAGAATGAAGACTAAAGACATTATGAAAACAACATTGAAAACTCATGAGAGTCATTATGAATTTTTGGTCATGCCTTTTGGGCTTACTAATGTACCTTGCACATTTGAAGGTTTGATGAATTCTATTTTCAAGCCCTTCCTTACAAAATTTATGTTAGTATTTTTTGATGATATACTAATGTACAACATGTTGAGAGGGTGCCAAACCTATTGGAAGAGAAACAATTATATCAAAAAACCTCCAAATTATTCTTTGGAGTATAGGAGGTGGAATATTTGTGTCATATTGTATCTCATGAGGGTGTTAAGGTAGACCCTAACAAAATTAAATCTATTAAGGAATGGGAAATCCCCAGAACCATAAAGCATATTCGATTTTTTCTTGGGTTGAAAGGCTATTATTGCAAGTTAATTAATAATTATGGGAGAATAGAAGCACCTCTAACATCATTACTAAATAAAGATTCATTTTCTTGGACTCTAGAAGCAACAAAGGCACTTGAACATCTTAAAGGGGCGATGTGCCAAGCACCAGTTTTAGCTATGCCAAACTTCAAAAAAATGTTTATCATGGAATGTGATGACTTAGGAAATGGAATTGGTGTTATTCAATGCAAGAAGGAAGACTCATTGCTTTTGAAAGTCGTAAACTCAAAGGAAAGTATTTACACAAACCTATTTATGAGAAGGAAATGTTGGCAATACTACATGCACTAAAGAAATGGTGACCTTACCTAATGGGAAGACACTTCAAGGTAAAAATATATCGTGATAGTCTTAAATATATTTTGGAACAATGGTTATCTTCAGAAGAGCAACAAAAATGGGTGACAAGGATGTTGGGTTATGACTTTGAAATCATATGCAAAAAAAGGAAGAAAATTGTCATTGCAGATGGACTCTCAAGAAAGGATGAGGATGTGGAAGCATTGTTTTGTTCCATTTATGTTATCCAAACTAATTGGATAACTAAAGCAAAGGGTGAATGGAAGAATGATGAAGAGGTGTGGTCACCTATTCAAAATTTGTAGCAAGATCCCAGTACATCTGATCAATTTAGCTAGAAAAAGGATTCATTATGGTACAAATATCGCTTATATTTGTAAGAATTTGCAACTCAATCAAAAGAATTTTTGGAACTGCACACCTCTCCCTTAGGAGGGAACTCAAGATTTTTAAAAACTTACCCTAGGGTCAAGAAGGAATTCTTTTGGGATGATATTAAATTGTATATTCAGAAGTTTGTGGCAGAATGTTTGGTTTTCCAACAAAATAAATTTGAGACAATTAAGACCTCGGGTCTGTTACAACCTTTATCCATTCCAAGTCAGCATTGGGAAGAGGTATCAATGGATTTTATCATAGGTTTACCCAAGTCTGAAGGAAAGAGTGTCATCATCATTGTAATATACTTACCAAGTATGCACACTTTTGTGCATTATCTCATACTTTTAAAGCTATTACATTTTGTATGGCATTTATAGAAACAATTCAAAAGTGTCATGGAAACCCAAAGATTATAGTAAGTGATAGCGATCCCATTTTCATTGGAAATTTTTGGACAAAATTATTTTCTTGTCTTGGTACTCAATTAGCTCATAGCTCATCTTATCATCCTCAATCTAATGGGAAAACTAAGATAGTGAATAAATGTTTGGAAGGATAGATTTGTTTCTTTGTATATGATAAACAAACAAAATGGGTCAAGTGGTTACCTATAGTTGAATGGTGGTATAACACTTCTTTCCATACTGTAGCAAAGATGACCCCATTTATGGAACTTTATGGATATCATCCACCATCCATCACATCATATTTAAGAGAAAATTCTAAGGTTAAATTAGTGAAATATCACACCAAGCATCAACAATAAGTTCTCCAACTCTTAAAATATAACCTCACTATGGCACAAAATCAAATGAAACAACAAGCAGATGAACATTGCAGTGAAAGAATTTTTGATGTGGGTGACTGGGTTTTTTTACAGTTACAAGCATACAAACAAATGTATCTCAAGCAACCTAATAGGGATAACATATTATCACCCAAGTAGTAAGGTCCTTACAAGGTGTTGTAAAATATTGGTACTATGGCATACAAATTGGAGTTGGATACATCTTCCAGAGTACACCTAGTTTCCATGTTTCATGCTTAAAGAAGGTTATCAGTGAAGAAATTATAGTTCAAACAATGTTGCCAAAACTTCAAAAATAAGGAAAAATCATATTTGAGCCTAAAGTAGTCACAGAAACAAGAACCTGACAACTATGGAATCAATCAATTTTAGAGTATCTCATTAAGTGGAAGAACATGTAACACCCCCTCCTCCCAGGTCCACCCAAGCAATCAACCCGTCTGGAAAACATGTGATGAGAGATATTACTAAGGGATTCAATCTCCTATGTGACCTTAAGGAAGTGGAATCAATGGAACATCATGCATAGTCATCCAACATCATCAACATAACCCTCAGGAGACAAGTCAACCACTCAGATAGCTTGTCTGTAGGTCCCACTATTGTTTTGGGTCTCTTAGGCCATAGTCACTCTCATGCTATGGGAAAGGGAGCGACCAACAACCTAAATTCTCTACCACAGTCCTGCCTACCAGTGAATGTGGACCAAAATTGCCAGTTGTTTGCTAGCAACCTTGGGATTTAAGCCACTTTTCTAGCCCAGAATCCCAGCCTCTACCCAGAACTTGATACAACCTTCAAAATTCATTAAAGAAATTATACCGATGTTGATCAATCAAAATCAACCTCAGAACTAGGCCTGAGCATCCCCAATCGGGACTAACATTATGTAAAACACTTGGCATCAATGCAACCTACAGGTCTAGGATATAAGACAAATAATAAATGACTGAAACAACTTATGAAACATAACCAAAAGGATCACCTCCTTCTCCATTGAACTACTGCATCATCAATTCTATATTTCATCCATTCATTTAATAGTTACAAGTAAATACATGAAATAACCATGACATGAACAAGTCATTTAACCATTCTTATAACCAACATAAAACCATGTAAAAATTATAGATAAGACAACCATTAAATCCACATATAAATCAGTGAAAAATTAAGAGAACTTAGGTTTTATTAATCATAGGCAAATCCAACTAGGTTTGGGACTTCCACGTACCACCCAACCATAGACATCGCTCAATGAAATCTCTCTTTCAGCTAGTGAGACCCATGCCATATTCCAAGAATGAATGTGGGATCTCATAGAACAACCAATCCAAGAACAACCAAGGGAATCCATAAGTTAAACAACCTCCACCCTCATCAAATCGTGATTACACCGAAACCTATGCTTCGATCACAATCGAATAGAACTTGGAATGCCATATGGAATCCATCACTATCCTTGAGGAATTTTTTGTCTCCTTGCCTCTCAAGCTTTACCGCAATCCAAAACTAGATCACTAGGCCCTAAACCGAGACATCTCCTTGAGGCTTTACCATGTATCTCACAAAAACTAGTCAAGGGATTCCTAGGCCTTTAGGAATGGAACTTGAGACCACCTCCACCTTGGATTCTGAAATCCATCCAGAAAACCAAATCTAAAAAATTTAAATAAACATCCCAACATAGTACCGTTATCATAACCTAGCAAAATTGTGCCATCAACAGTAAGAGAACCATACACCAACATGCAAAGCCATGCATGTCCAAACTAGCTAGGAAATCACACATGCAAAAGGTTACCTGCAAGTATTCCTGTTGAGGATGCTTGATCCTACTTTCCTTTCCTTGATCCTTGCTTGCATTCCTTTCCCTTTACTTGCTTTTTCTTCCTTGATCCAAAGTTAGAGTGCTGCAAGAAAACTCTAAGTGACCAAGAGAAAGAGAGAGAGAGAGAGAGAGCTCCAAACTTGAACTTGACAAAAGCCATGAACTAATCCTTAGAAGCCTTTTTATGCATGAGGCCTCTAATTTCTTCATTTTCCATTATTTTCCTTCAATTACCTCCTCACATGCAACATGTGACCTTTCACCTTAATTTTCTCCTAATTTCCTTTATTTTCATAAATAAATGTGCCAAAAAATCCCTTTTTCCTTTTAATGCCTTTACCTTAGCCTTTACCAATTTTTCTTAGCCAATACACATCCAATGATGCCCACTAGGATATCTTTCCCAACATTCATCTTGGAATAAGTGTCCCTTAACCATGGTCTTGTTCTTCCTTTGTTAACTTTTATTACATGGAATCTTTACCAGGGTTGTTACAGAACTTACCCGTTGAAGATTCCACATGGGAGGATGAGAATTTTATATAGAAGCATCTAGAACTACTCAAGCGTTGCGGACAAATATTTTTTGAAGGAGAGGGGAATGTTAGGCCCCTATAATACTAGTGTATCCCCCTTACTTTTATTTTTCGTGTAGCCCCATTTATTGTCATTATTGTGCCATGGTATCCCCGGTATTGTTATTGTCGTGCCCCATAGAAGCCCACTATTGTTATTGTTGTGACCTTAAATTATTATTGTTATGTAGGCTCTCATTATATTGTGACCCCTTAGACTCCTATATATACAAAGGAGGTCATGTCATTTGTATCATCAAATAATTGTTCATTTATGTAATGTAAAGGAGCTTTCCCCATCGAAGAGGATACTTTTTAAGTCATTGATATATTTTTTGTGAGATGGTTGCATAGTGAATTATTGATTCCATATTTATTACAAAAGATATTAAGATTATGAGAAATGAAAGTTACCCCCATTATCAATAATAATATGAATTGGTACACTAAATGTAGGAAGTAGATTTTGTTCGAAGAAATAAATTTCAAGGTCATCATTTTCTCTTTTAAGAGGGACAACTTTGACCACTTAGAAAATAATCCATTTTTATTATAAAATAAAAACATAACCAATATATGAAGGTGGATTTATAGGAGTAATGAAATCTAATACCCATTTCACAAAAGGACAAGTGGAAATGATAGGCTTAAGAGGCATATCTAAATATTGTAGTCTAAATTGTTTCTCTTTCACATTCTTCACAACATTAGACAAATTTAAAAGTATCATGAAATTTGTGGGTCAATAATACCCACTCCTTAACCTTTGGTGAGCAGTATATCTCATGGAAAAGTGGCATCCTACATGATCAACTTTCTCATATGAGACACGTAAATACATTAAAATTTCATTTGTAGGTGTATCATTGACACATCTTAAGAGTATGCCTTCTAGATATTTTTTAAACAAATATTGGCCTATAAAAACATATTTGGTTACCTCTAATTTGAGTTTTCTTTTTTGGATTTTATCAAGATAATAAAGACGCTTTTTATTAAGTAAATAAAAGATAATATCATGGTACCAAGGATGATCATTAAGTTCATATTCATTATCATGAATAAAAAATAAATTAGAATAAAAATATTAATGATTTGAATTAGCATTTTTATAATTATCTAGATATTGTTTAAGATGAAGGGCCAAATCTCGTCCCTTAATGGTGTAAGAAGTAGTAACAATTAAATATTGGTGTTTCTCATTTTTTAACTGATAGGCTAACATATGAGATAACCAATTATGTGATAATAGAAAATTGACAGCAATTAGAGGAGTTCCTAACTTAGTATTCTTTCCTAAGATCAAATGTCTAAAATTTTCAATTCCTTTAACAAGGGAATATGCATGTTTTTTTATATAAAAATATGTTAAATATGTATCAAATAAAATTTGACTCATATATGCTATTGGCTACTCTTGGACTTCATGATTTTTCTATAACAAGATGATTGAAATAGCCTCTTTAATTTCATTGGTATAAATTAAGAAATCTTTTGAAAAATCAAGAGAAGCTAAAGAAAGGGAAGAAGAAATAACTATTTTAATTTGTTAAAATGAAGTATTAGTATATGAATCCTATGTAAAAAATCAATCACCTTTCAAAAAATGATGAATATGTCTTACTATTCTAGCAAATTGGGGAATAAACCTTTAAAAAAAAATTGATTTTTCCCATGAAATTTTGGATATCCTTTGTGGATGTAGGATGAGACAAATTTTTAATACCTTTTATCCTTTCTAGATCTATATTTATCCTTAATTTTGAAACAATATTACCAAGTAGTTTTGATGCAGGAGCATAGCTCGCCATAACTGGGCAAAGTCTCAACTAGGTTTGAAGGTTATTGATCAATTGGATTATTTTATTTTTACGTATTCATGAGATAGTTTTTTTTTAACTTGTTTCTTTTTACAGAGTTGGTGAATTCAGTCACATTTAGTTAAATGGCTAGAATTACTGTTGTTATCACTTAGGTTTTCCTAGAAGTTGTGTAAGAGGAAAGTATACCCAAGGTAACCACAAACCAACATTTTAGATGCAGAATCTAGCCAATCTGCATCCAAAGAGGGCTCTCTCTTTATGATTTATCTTTGTTCTTGGAAGGTTTTAGGCTAGTTATAGATTAAAGAGTTTGTTTTGGGAAAATGGTGGGATCCACAAACAAAGGGCAAGATTGAGAGCTTTCAGTCCATTGGGCTATGGAGTCAAAGGATGGCTTTACTGGATTTCTATTCTAAGCACAAGATGGTATTACAGGGCAAGATAGCTAGACAGAGAACAATCCTTAAAATTTAAAGTGGATGGGATGAATTTGAAGGGATGAAAGGAAACTAAGGGTCTTTCACCATGTCCAAAAGAAAGAAATGAAATGACTACAAACAAAGAGAAATGAAGAATCATTTGTTATAGTAACCAACAGTGTTTAAATTAGTAAAGCAAGAGCATTTAAGAATTCATGCTTATAACTAATTTAGAGGAAAACATCAAGAATAATAACATCTGGAAACAGAGTACAATTAAGAAAATTCTGTTTCAATCTCTTATGCAAATTATTCATAAATGGATATGATGATATTATAGACTGATATAAAATTTCAGAGAAAGGGTAGAAACACTTATTCAACTGCTGTCCAACACATGAATACTGCAACAAGTCCTGTGCTTTAAATCCTCATCCAGCCAAGCCATGAAAATTTTCTCCAAGCGCTTTTATTCTGAAGTTTCAATGTTACAGCCAAGTAATGGAATCCCCCCAATGCTTCCAAGAGTGGAGTATTTATACCAATTCTAAACTAAAATATCTTAAAACAAATATCAAAATTGGTTCACAAATCTCTCCAACTATTTACATAAATAGAACTTAATTAAAATACACTCAAACTAATGCATCTATTTGGCACTATTTTGTATGGATAGGTGATTACAAAGAGAATAATTCGAATTTGATCCAACTCTTAGTTGATGATGAGGCATCCAAGTCACTAACTGTTTCCTTTCTTTGTGCAATTTGCTCCAACAATTCTGCAAACTTAGGGTCCAATGATATTTTTGTATTTCTCAATCCGTAATAGATATGTAAAAAGTGAAAGAGGTTTTTGTAGATAAATATGTTGGTGAGATCAACTTCTTTCATTTTCCCAAAATTCCTCTCCATCTATGCATAATAGTCTCTGTAAACAATATGTGTAAAACAGAGTTTTACAGAGTCTGAAAAATGGCCTGTAAAGATGCGCATGTATCTCTCATTATAAAATCACTGTGAACAAACAGAGATAGGTTTTTGTATATGGGTATCGTAGAAACAAAACCCTCCTTCATTTTTGTATGAAGAATTTTGGATTGGCCAAAATACTCTCTGCAACATGATGACTTAAACTAAAATTTTCTGCAAAAAGTGTTTTCCAACATTGTTTAATATTTCCAAAACCATAATGGCTGTTAGAAACATGAGAGAGGTTTTTGTAGATGGCCCTCTTAAGAACATAAACCTCCTTCCGTTTTGTAAAATTCATCTTGGATTGATCACAATATTTTCTGCAAAACTATGACTAAAATATGCAATTTCTGCAAAAATGTTCCTTCTTGTTATGTTTTTTCATCTTTTTACTTTCTTGCTCTTTTGACTGATTTACTTTCACTTTAGACAAACCTCAATATTGGTGAAAGTATTATCATTTCTTTTTACCATTTTACTGCCTTATGTATTCACTTTTACTGTTTACCTTTGACTGCTCTGTAACTTCGTTTTAACTTTCACTGACTTCTACCTGATACACTTTAACCACTGATACTCTTTAGCTGTTATGCTTTCTAACCTCTATTTGAATAGATTTGATAACAATCTTGGAGTAAAGAAATATTGTGACTAGTATTAATAATTTTTATCCAAGGATGTGATCTTCTGATTACCTCTTCAGGGGACAACCGAGTAGATTTTTCAAGCAATTCCCCAATGGACAAGGGAGTGAGGTTTTGACCAGGTTCAAAATGGAGCATCATATTGATAGCTTGGGGAGTAATGAGGAAAAGAACACTCTGGTCAGGGGATATTACAGCTCTTTGAGTCAGATCATAGTTAGAATGGCAGTAATGGATGATTTCTGGGAAATAAATGACTGAAGGAATGAGATACCTTGGGAGATTGGATTCCCACAACCCTATAAGATCTATTCCAATTCACGGTGAGGAGAATTCAGTGGAGTAATATTCAGAGCTTCCGACACCTCCATTTTGGTTCTTGTGGATTCAAAATGGAGGTTCCAGATGTGGGCCCGTCGGGCTTTAAAACATTTTAAGGTTTAATCTAATTACCCCGGGCGATATCTAATAGGCGGAAAAGGTTATTAATTAGTCCTGATGACTAATTAATCCCGTATGCGTAAAGAAATGGGTTGCGGCGGGGTTTGGTTAAGTGGATTTCTAGGTGGACAAACCACAGTGGCATGAAAATTTTCGGAAGTTTTATTCATATTTTTGTATTTAAACATACATATGGCATGTTTAAAGTTTTTGTATATATATTTTTTATTTATATGGTAACAAACAAATATTATTTAATTACCATAAGGGCAGGATTATAATATAATGATAATTTTAACCAAAGGGCTTATAAAGCGGGGTTTTTAATGAATTTTTGGGAAAATAATTACTTTGGTTAAATTATATAATATAAGGGTTTTGGGGTATTTATAAAAAGGGAGTTATATACTTAGGATAAGGTATTTATTAGGGATTTAGTATAATAGAGTTAAATGTAAAATATGGCAAAGGACAAGGAAACTCAAAATATTTTTGCACATCCAAGAAAGTGATAACTTCTGAAGTAAATTGCAATATTTTATCTTCAACACTTAAACTTAGAATAGCAAGTTATTTTGAGGGATTTTTTATGGGATTTTGCATGAGTTTCCTAAGTAAAATAGGATTTTACTTAGGACAAAGTTAAAGATGGAAGATTATAATGATGGATTATCTTAAGTACTTAGGTCCTTTTGATCATTAGGCCGAGGGTCCGGTCCCTCCAGAGGTCAAGGAAATGCCTTGAGCCCCTTTGATCTCCAAATACCTTAGTACTTTGCGGGAAATTAGTGAAACTTTTGAGGGGAAAGTGATGAGGAAGGTTAATGAGTTTGACTTTGCTTGTGGTGATTTTCCAGTGTATTTCCTACTTTAGTACTTGTGATGAAAGTAAAGGATCAAAAACATGTAGCAACATCATTCATCAGATAACACTTTGCAGCACCATCTACCTACCCTGTCTACTTAGTACTACCATTTTCTCTTCTTTATTAGGGTGCATTTAGACTTGCAAACCCTCATCAACATTTTTTATTTTTATAAGGAAAATCTATCTAATTCTACCCTTATTACATCCAAGGGCTCAGATTAAACTGTTGAGCACCTTTTATTAACTCTAACTATCTACTTATCTGCCAAGATTAAACTATTTGGTCAGATATTTATTCTCTAATCTATAACATGAAATTGAAATATGAGTAAGCCAAGTTTAAACAGTTTGACTTATTCATGAATTGTGGCAAAGGTTGGACAAGCTGCACACAATTGTTTTATTGCAAAAATGAAGTAGTAGTGACATTTGGATTTACACACTTTCCTTGGTCTGTTTTGCTTGGGGTTCATTTCTTTCATTTCTTTTTGACCACTTTATTTTTCTTACCCTTTGATTTTTCTTTTAGGGTATACCCTCTTTACATTTTTTAACTTTTTTGATTTTTTGGTTTTTCAAGAATATGGAACACCTTTGCTCAAGAAAGAAGGTTTGAACATATTCCATAGTTCAATCAAGACAATCATGAAAGATGAAACCTATTGGTATAGGAGGCTAACACTGGCTCCACTTGGGGATGGCTTTTCCTTGTGGAAAGTCAAGAACAGCAGGTCAGATGCCTGAAAATGTCTTCAAACTGGAAGTATGAAATCTTCCTTCTTCTGGTAGCTTTATTTTACATATGATAGTGAAACTTTTGGAACTTAGGGCCTTCACTTCGGGCTTCAATTCTAAGAAGTCACCATCCAATCCAAAACTGCATTAGAAAAAGGATATATTATGTACAAGTTAGAAACATTAAAACATTCTAGTAAATGGGATCAAAATAATGCTTAAGCATTCGACCATTGACTGGTCCTTCTTCAGCTTCTGAATTATCCAACTCCTTCAAAAAGTAAGTGTTGTTTCCCTGCAAGGCATGAATGATATAAGGCCCTTTCCACAAGAAATCAAACTTTCTATGTTTCCCTTTTTCTTCTCTTCTAGAATCCCATCTCAGGACTTTATCACCTAGTTGAAAATCTTCTGCTTTAGTCCTTTTATCAAACATTTTCTTTAGCTTTTACTGCAAGACTTGGGATCTTTGGTATACCTCTTCCCTGGTTTGTTGCAGATGGATTGTTTGATTAATTCTTCTTTGAATGTCATTTGGCTCCACTTGAGCCTCCTGGAGTAATTTCATAACAGGGACTCCTAAAGATGATTGGAATTTTGCTTCAAGGCCATAAACTAACTCATATGGACTAGTCCCAATTGATTTATTAGTTTAAGTCTGTCTGCCCACAATGCATTGGTCAATTTCTTGTGTTAATTCTTTTTGTTTTCTTCCAATAACTTTTTGATGATATTGATAAGGCTTTTATTAGAAGATTCTGCTAGTCCATTACCCTGGGGGTAATAGGCTGTTGAATGGCCTAGAGTAATATGATATTTACTACAGAAACTGATCATTTTCTTTGATTTAAATGCAGCAGCATTGTCTGTTATAATTTTTTCTGGACAGCCAAATCTTGAAAGGATGTTGGTTTCTAAAAACCTTATGATCACAGAATCATTAGACTATCTACATGGGATGGCTTCAATCCATTTAGTGAAGTAGTTTGTGGCAGTTAAAATCCATCTATGTTGCCCTGAAGAGGGGGGATGAATTTCTCCAATAAAATCTAACCCCCATTGTTGAAAAGGTCTTTCTGTGGAAATTGGTTTTAAAGGCAGAGGTAACAACTTTCTTTTACCCTCAAATATCTGACATTTATGACAAGTTGTTACAAATTTCTTAACATCAGAAAATAAAGTTGGTCAGTAAAAGCCAGCCCTTAAGATCTTGTCTGCAGTAGATTTCCAGTAGAGATGTCCTCCACAATCCCCTGCATGAAATTCATTAAGCACTTTATCAGCATCATCTTTTAAGATACGATTCAACAATATTCCTTCATGATTTTTCCAAAATAGAGTGCTATCTAAAATACAATATCTCAAAGATGTCATTTTTAAAAATCTTCTTTTGGTTCTGGACAACCTTGGAGGAGCTTGCAGGTTTAATAAAACATGAATTATATCAGTATACCAGGGTGAATCTAAGAAAGCTTGACTGATCTGAGGAGTCGCCATCTCCTGCTCGTTATCCAGTTCATTGAGGTCTAAAGCTTGGCAATTGGTTTTTGTCGTAAGTTGTGCTAAACCTTGACCTTTTATGAGTTTTGTTGGTTTAATCTCAATATCATATTCCAAAATGGTATTAGGCACATAAGCTACCACATTAGAATATAATATGTAAAATCTGAAATCTTTGATTGCTTTTACCAATGCAAAAGCCTGTTTTTCCATAATATTGTATTTTAGAGATGCATCCCTCAGTGCTTTACTAAAAAATGCTATTGGCTTTTCACACCCTTGGTCATATTTTTGAAGTAAAACAGCTACAACAGTATGTTCAGAAGCAAATGAAAAAATAATAAAGTCTCTATCAAATTTAGGACTAGTCAAAACTGGTGTCCTTGTTAAAGCCATTTTAATTTCCTCGAATGATTGTTTGGCTTCTACAGTCCAGTCAATGCTTGAATCTTTTTTCAACATGTTAGTTAGTAATCTAAGTAGCTCTGCTAGACTAGAAATAAATCTTCTCAAGAAATTAATTTTTCCTATGAATGCTTGCAATTCTTTTATGTTTCTGGGGTGGGGTATTTGCAAAATTTCTTGTATTCTTTCTGGATCAATCCTAATACCATCTTTAGAAATAATGTGCCCTAAAATATTTCCCTCTTCCAAACCAAACAATGACTTCTTAGGATTCAAAGAAATTCCATATTTTCTGCACTTTATAAATACTTGCCTTAGGTGATCTAAATGTTCTTGATCTGTTTTAGAAAAAACGATCAAATCATCTAGGTAAATAACCAGAAAATCATGTATCTCTTTAGCAAAAGCAATATCCATTGCTCTTTGAAATGTAGCTCCTGCATTCTTGAGCCCAAATGGCATTTTGACATATTTAAACGTACCCCATGGTGTAGTGAATGTTGTTTTATCCTGATCATCAGGATGAACCAGAATCTGGTTGTACCCTGAAAATCCATCCAGTAGTGATATTCTTGAAGATCCTACTACCCTTTGCAGAATGTGGTCCATTTTCAGCAGAGGATAGTTGTCTTTTAAAGAAACGTTATTCAAATTTCTTAAGTCGACATACAGTCTAATTTCTCCTGTCTTTTTCCTTGTTGGTACCAGGTTAGAAACCCATTCTGAAAATTTGATAGGAGTTATAATCCCTGCTTCAAACATCCTTTTGATTTCCTTTTCAATTGAGGGTAATAAAACAGGATTTATTCTCCTAAGCTTTTGTTTAAAAGGTTTCTGGTTAGGTTTCAAAGGTATAGTGTGTTGAATGATAGATGTATCATAAGATTTGAGGTCTTCATAACTCCAGGCAAAAACATCCTGGAATTCTTTTAATAGTTCAACATATTTAACCTTCTAATCTTTTGGAAGAGACTTGGACAACTTGACCATTTTGGGATTTTCTGGGGTTCCTAAGTTGCATTCTTCCATATCAGCCTTGACAGGTTCCATTTTAGGTCTAAATGGAATATCATTTGAGTCAAACAGATCTTCCAAAGGAGTTATTCCTTTGGGCAAATGGTTATCTTTTAAATTGATGATTTCTGTTTCGTCTTCTATGATTTCATCAGATTCCATGTGTTTCAAATTTTGTATGTCCTTTTCAGTGAATGTAGTCGGATGTAGCAGATGAATTGCATTTTCTCTTGAAATTTCTATTTTTTGTTCTTTTCCTTGATCAGATTCATCAATAGTTATATGCTCATCTATCTTACAGTTAGAAAACTCATTTTGAAGTGTCAAAAAATTATTGATTTGATTGTTATTCACAAATACTTGCCAATTCAAAAGATTGTCTGGTATAGCAGGCCTATGCCTAATTTTAGCTGAAAACTGATGATTAGGGTCGAAAGGTAACTTGCATGTACTAGCAAACATCGCTAAACTGTGAGCATGCAAATTTTGTTTCCTGGGAATCTTGGCAAGTTGGGCTTGTAAAAATGTGTTGAGAATCTCTACAACTGCCTCTCGGTATTGTTTCAGTCTCATGTCTTTTGTTGAACATTCTCCTTCAATCTGTTGGATGATTAGTTCGGAGTCTCCTATGATTGATACCCTAATACCTCCTAACTTCTTGACATGTTTAAGCCCTAATAAAAGAGCTTCATACTCTACCATGTTGTTAGTGCATTTGAAATTCAACCTATAAGCATGACCCTCTGCATAATTGTTCTCAACATTATGTAGCCAAATCCCAGCCCCTGCCCCTAGTCTATTTACTGAGCCATCAAACTCTAAATGCCATAGAATTTCATGTTCATAATCTTCGTCAATTGCTTTAAAGCGTTTCTTGACAGGAGCTAGTTGTTTAGTTTCTTCAGGTATCTCTTGATTATCTGGTGTTTCTTTGTTTTCAAAGATTTCTTCAATTTTAACAGTGGTTTTGTTTATAGTTTCCAATTCTGGAGCTTCTATTTCAGTAGGGAGATCTAACTCAACATTGTATAAAATAAAAGAATCCATATCCGAATGTACAAAGTAAACAGGGAAGTTTTTAGGCTTCTCATGGCTACTGACTAAGTACTTCATCAAGGTTTCTCTATATAACCTTTTAGGCTGACCAAATACTGAAATAGTTGCATATGACATGTCTAATTGAATTGATCCTCCAAGTTTAGCACCCCAAGATCTAGACAATAACATACCACATTTAGGTGGAATATCAGCAACTACTATGTCCATTAAAACAGACTTAGCAGGGTATTGTACCAAAGTGACACACAGATCTTTAATCAAACCTAAACATTTTACCTTACTAGAATCAAATGAAAACAAATCTTTGTACGATCTAGTAATATCTAGATTCAATATTTCCATTACTGCTTTTGGCATCAAATTGTGAGATGCTCCAGAATCAAGTATTGCAATATGGAGTATATTATCATGAACATTCAAGCTTACATAAAATGGAGGAGTTCCTCCACTTTCTGGTTTGCCATTAACCTCAGGGCCAAAAAGCAGTTTGGGTTGATCATCAAGAATGTTTACCGAATCATCCAATCCAGTAATGTTAATGTTTAGGGACTTGGTAATCTGACTCCTATAGACATCATGTTTAGCCAATTCTGATAAAGGAACAACTATCTTGAGTTTGCCTATTTCAGCCTCTAGATTGAAAGGTTTTTCCGTTTGAGTTTTAGTGTTTTGCACAGTTGGGTTCTCTTTGTTTTTTGGGTCTTCAATATTTTTCTCTTTTTCATGAATAAAGTTTTGTTTTGAAGACGTTTCTGAACTAACTTCTACTGTGTCTTCTGCATTTTCCACAGGAGGAAAAGTAGTAGATTGTTGTTTATTGATTGGTTGGTTGTCAGAGACATCTTCAATTATTGGATTTGAAGGGTTGGGTTTTATCCTAGACAAAATTTGTACTTGGGGACTGTTTTGTATAGGGGGAATGTTTTGTTTACCTTTGACATTTTGTTTTGTAGTTTTATGTTGTTTCTCTGGCACATCAATCCGTCTACTTCTCAAGTTGTACTGTTTATGAACCTCGTAGATTGTTGTGTCATAGCCTTCCTTAAAATCAAAAGTCTCACCTGACTGAGTTTGGAATGTTTCGAGGATGTGATTCTCTTGATCATCCTGGGATAGGAAGACTTCTGGTTCATTTTCGTCATCAGTTACATTGTTTATTTCTACATCTTCTGTAGGTTCTTCAGAAGTTGAACCTTCAACAAAGTTTTCTTGGAAAGATGGCCTAATGTTTTGATCAGGGACATTCTTTCCACTATTTTGATTCAGATTCCTCCTAAAGTTCGGGTTTCTAGTAATATTCTGATTGTCAGTAGAAGACTTTCTTTCAATGGTTTCCACTCTCTCTCCTAATATTTCCATACCTTTAATGATTACATCCAGCTTCTTTTCAAAAGCTGAAGGTTCTTCATTCATAGGCATTCTTCTCTCTACCCTAGCTCTGGCCCATTTTTCTATCAGATTTGCTTCTACACTCACCACTATGCTTTGCATTTCCTCTAGTGTTTGAGGAGCTCTTTCCCTAAGGGAATAAGCTATATCGGAGTCAAAACCATCTGGAAATTTAACCAACACAGAGTCAGGAGGGGGTCTTAAGTTTTGAGGAACTGCATTATATGATTCACTGAATCTTATAATGTAATCTTGCACGGTTTCGTTAGGTATTCTTCTTAATTTCTCAAATTCTGATAGGATCTGAAGAGGATCCTTCTTTTTCTCCCATCTATTCAAAAATGCCCTATACAAAGCTTCTAAATCAGCAATACTGTTCGGGGTAAGAGCTCTAAACCAAGTTCTAACTTCTCCAGTAAGACTCTGAACGAAAATTCTCATTCGGATATTATCAGTATCAATCTCATAAAACTCAAAGTAATCAGTCATTCTTTTGGTGTGTTGTTGAGCGGTGTAAGTACCTGATCCATCAAAAGGTGTGATTTTACTCTGGTAATCCTGAGGTAAAGCTGGAGGTTGGCTGGTAACTGTAAAGGGGCATATCGATAAGCCATTGGAAGATAAAGTGATGTAATAGGAGTTGATGGTCTGGCAGGAGGAGATGGAGGAGTAGAAGGGATAACAGGTGTTTGAAAAGTTTGAGAAAAAGTGACTGAACTTGGGGATGCTTCAGTAATCACAGAAATGTTTGAACTTTCTTCAAAGGTTTCTTCAGACTGAATAGAGTTATGAAATTCTCTATCAAGATGATGTGACACAATTCTGTATTGCAAATCTTCAAAGAACACTGGATCTGGAACTAATATGGATAATTCAGTTTCAGAAAAGTTCACAAACAAAGATGTTTCAAATCGTGCATCAAAAGGAATGTCATCAATATATATAATTTTCACAGGACAAGATGCAGATCTAGAAAGTGGTCTAGAACTTCCTGTACTCTCCTAACTTCCTCTTTCAGAACTTTCTTGACTTCCTTGTCTTCTAAGAATCCTGGGAATCAGATTTGGATTTTCAAATATTGGTGGTGGATTGGGGTCAGGGTTTGACCTAGTATGTCGAATCCTTTCTGAAGCCAGTTTCCTAGACTATGTGTTTTTTGAATTTTTTGGTTCTAATTGAAAGAATAAATACAACTTCTACAAATTCTTCAAGAAATAATGATGTGTGATTAAGATTTCTCAAAGATATGTGTGTTTTTTGAATTTTTTGGTTTTAATTGAAAGAATAAATACAACTTCTACAAATTCTTCAAGAAATAATGATGTGTGATTAAGATTTCTCAAAGATATGTTTAAACTAGAGAATCTGATTGAAAATTTTGAAACTAAGATTCAATATGTAAGCTAAATCAGAGATAGACTGAAGAAGCATTTATTTACTTTTGCAATTGCAGAGAAAACGCAATTTCAAAGGCTACCTGGCTGATCTTCAGACTCTGTCCATAGCTTATAAATCAAACAATAGTATCAATAAAATGATTCAGGTCCCCAGTGGAGTCGCCACTATGTTATCACTCAAGTTTTCCTAGAAGTTGTGTAAGAGGAAAGTATACCCGAGGTAACCACAAACCAACCTTTTAGATGCAGAATCTAGCCAATCTGCATCCATAGAGGGCTCTCTCTTTATGATTTATCTTTGTTCTTGGAAGGTTTTAGGCTAGTTATAGATTCAAGAGTTTGTTTTGGAAAAATGGTGGAATCCACAAACTAAGGGCAAGATTGAGAGCTTTCAGTCCATTGGGCTATGGAGTCAAAGGATGGCTTTACTGGATTTCTATTCTAAGCACAAGATGGTATTACAGGGCAAGATAGCTAGACAGAGAACAATCCTTAAAATTTAAAGTGGATGAGATGATTTTGAAGGGATGAAAGGTAGCTAAGAGTCTTTCACCATATCCAAAAGAAAGAAATGAGATGACTACAA
Organism: Pinus taeda; assembly: GCA_000404065.3. Lineage (NCBI taxonomy): Eukaryota > Viridiplantae > Streptophyta > Pinopsida > Pinales > Pinaceae > Pinus > Pinus taeda. The sequence continues at coordinate 153,319 of APFE031272537.1, read as the reverse complement.
ACAAAGAGCAATGAAGAATCCTTTATTATAGTAATCAACAGTGTTTAAATTAGTAAAGCAAGAGCATTTAAGAATTCATGCTTATAACTAATTTAGAGGAAAACATCAAGAATAATAACATTTGGAAACAGAGTACAATTAAGCAAATTCTGTTTCAATCTCTTATGCAAATTATTCAGAAATGGATATGATGATATTATGTGTTTAAATTAGTAAAGCAAGAGCATTTAAGAATTCATGCTTATAACTAATTTGGAAGAAAAAATCAACAATAATAACATATGAAAACAGAGCACAATTAAGCGAATTCTGTTTCAATCTCTTATGCGAATTATTCATAAATGGATATGATGATATTATAGACTGATATAAAATTTGAGAGAAAGGGTAGAAACACTTATTGAACTGCTGTCCGACACATGAATCCTGCAACAAGTCCAGTGCTTTAGATTGTCATCCAGTTTAGCCACGAAAAATTTCTCCAAGCGCTTTTATTCTGAAAGTCTTAATGTTACAGCAAAGTAATGGAATCCCCCTTCAATACTCTTTTCGAGGGTTTATTTATACACTAAATAATTGAAAATATCTCACACTATCCTAGCCCATATTTTGGGGTGACTAAGGATTTTTTACAAGAAAACAAGAGACAAATGGTCTCGTAGATGGTATAATCAATAACTGCTGATGCGCTGTTCGGTTTATTTTACAAGTAAAATAGGAGATAAATGGTATGATAGAGAACTGCTGATGCGCTGTTCGGATTCTTCGTGGATGTGCTGGAGGTAAGTACTGGATGCATTGCTCCATCTTCAGATGTGTTGGAGGTAAGTGCTGGATGCGCTGCTCCATCTTCGGCTTTTTTAACAAGTGTTGTTCCCTCATCAGTAACATGCTGTTTAAAAAAATGGGCTATCGGTTCCAGACCTTTGGGTATCCTACAGAACAACCTATACATCCTTGAAAGGTCGTCCATCTTCCCATCTTGTAGCAAGGAATGACAAGCTGAATGCTCCTTCTCCAAAAGCTGATTTTCATATTGGGAAAGGAGCTCATGTTCTACCCTCCCCAATAACTTTTTCTCACTGTCTGCATGTAAATAATGACTAACTCTTTCTTTCTCTCGCTTCAAACATTCTTCAGCCTTTTGCATATAATCTGGACATGAATCTTCCAGAATCCATGAAGCAGCCTTTCGAGAATAGTATGCAGCAGTGTCTTCCAACATGGCTGATTCAAAGTCATTATCATAGCAGTCCATGTTACCCATCCCAATCTCAACAAAGATGCCCAAAACATTTTTCAGAAGAGCCCAATCTATTTGTTCTCCCTCACGTTCCCGATCAATCAGTGAAATCACTGCATCTCTTACAGTAATCTTCAGTTCCTGATACACCAGGTCACGGAAACAGATAAGGCCAACATCATTAAGTTTTGGAAGAGAGCGTCTTGAGGTGAAGTAACGATCCAAATAGTCAAAGAAGCAAGACAGCCAACGGACCATTATCTTGTGATTATTCCACCGATTCACAAGTTCTCTAAACATAAACTCATCATGTTTTTGCCTTAATACAGGCAACACCAATGAGTTAATGTATTCCACAAAAGCCTCTTTGTATCGCTCATAGAGCTGTTGTGAGTAGTCAAATGGGACTTTCTATGTGCACATATCATAGACAGTTGTATAAAGAATTGAATATTCGGCTGAAGTGAATGGCTGTTCTGGTATTCCTTCCAAGATGTTCTTTAACTTTGCAATACCCTTGCGCATATGAGTCCATCCTTTCTCTAGTTCTATAACATTCTGATCACCCATTCTCATTTAAATTTGATTCAATATCAGAAAATTCTTCTATTTAAAGATGTTTGTACCCCGTGCGCGTTGTTCTCCTAGTTCATTTGGAAAGTGGATCTCTGGTCTCACAGCAGTATATACAGATGTCAGTTGATGGTAAATCCGCTTTGCCTCCTTCAGTGTGGTAAATGACATACGTCTCACACGATTATCATGATAAACCAATGGTGGATTTTCACCACCAAAAAATACCTGACCATTTATTGAAGGAGAATAGATATAAATACACAAAGCTGAGTCCAATTGGCATTTCCAAGCAGCTAGTAACTCTAGAATCTCCTTTTTAAGAGCCATTTCATTGTAACTCCGTAGAGAAGCCCCGCCAGGCTTTGGCATTCTCCCCGTTGAATCTTTGCTTGATTGCCTGCCACCTGCTTTTGCCCTTACTACATACCTGTGGTAAGTTTTGTGAGATAAAATATTATTTCCATCAAAAACACAACCAGCAAAATGTCCTCCAATTGCAAGCAACACAACCCTCACGTTTTTCTGATCTCGATATTCTTTAACCAATGATTGCTACCTCCCAATCACCTCCTTGTCAGCCAAAGCTAAACCCTTAGAATCATTCTCTTTGACCATAGAGTTGTTATGTTCAGGAAGTAGATCCTCTCTGTCATCCAAAAACAAACTTTTCCAAATTGAGACAATTTCTCCAGACTGTAGGGATATTAAAATCTGGTTTTTCATGCTCATGGATCTATTTACAGACTCAGTTCGAGGTTGCCAGCCACACGTGATAGGATCATCCAACTCTTCATCTGATCCAGAAATACTAGAAATGTCATCATCTTTCAAAAATGTTCCCTGTGCTACTTCCTCAAATTCATCTTCATTGAGAGGACCTCTTCTAATAGTTCTCCGCTTCACCTATGCAAGGAGGGCCTCTGCATCATCTTCAAAACAACTTTTAAAGCAGATTTTGTATTTAAACATACATATTGCATGTTTAAAGTTTTTGTATATATATTTTATTATATGGTAACAAATAAACACTATTTAATTACCATAAGGGCGGGATTATAATATAAAGATATATTTAACCAAAGGGCTTATAAAGCGGGGTTTTTAATGAATTTTTTGGGAAAATAATTACTTTGGTTAAACTATATAATATAAGGGTTTTGGGATATTTAAAAGAGGGAGTTATATACTTAGGATAAGGAATTTTATTAGGGATTTAGTATAATAGAGTTAAATGTAAATATGGAAAAGGACAAGGAAACTCAAAATATTTTTGCACATCTAAGAAAGTGATAACTTCTTAAGTAAATTGCAATATTTTATCTTCAACACTTAAACTTAGAATAGCAAGTTACCTTGAGGGATTTTTATGGAATTTTGCATGAGTTTCCTAAGTAAAATAGGATTTTACTTAGGACAAAGTTAAATATGGAAGATTATAATGATGGATTATCTTAAGTACTTAGGTCTTTTTGATCATTAGGCCGAGGGTCCGGTCCCTCCAGAGGTCAAGGAAATGCCTTGAGCCCCTTTGATCTCCAAATACCTTAGTACTTTGGGGGAAATTAGTAAAACTTTTGAGGGGAAAGTGATGAGGGAGGTTAATGAGTTTGACTTTTCTTGTGTGATTTTCCAGTGTATTTCCTGCTTTAGTACTTGTGATGAAAGTAAAGGATCAAAAACATGTAGTAGCATCATTCATCAGATAACACTTTGCAGCACCATCTACCTACCCTATCTACTTAATACTACCATTTTCTCTTCTTTATTAGGGTGCATTTAGACTTGCAAACCCTCATCAACATTTTTTCTTTTCACAAGGAAAATCTATCTAATTCTACCTTTATTACATCCAAGGGCTCAGATTAAACTGTTGAGCACCTTTTATTAACTCTAACTATCTACTTATCTGCCAAGATTAAACTGTTTGGTCATATATTTATTCTCTAATCTACAACATGAAATTGAAATATGAGTAAGCCAAGTTTAAACAGTTTGACTTATTCATGAATTGTGGCAAAGGTTGGACAAGTTGCACACAATTGTTTTCTTACAAAAATGAAGTAGTAGTGGCATTTGCATTTGCATGCTTTCCTTGGTCTATTTTTGCTTGGGGTTCATTTCTTTCACTTCTTTTTGACCACTTTATTTTTCTTACCCTTTTATTTTTCTTTTATTGTACACCCTCTTTACATTTTTTAACTTTTTTGATTTTTTTTTGTTTTTCAAGAATATGGAACACCTTTGCTCAAGAAAGAAGGTTTGAACATATTCCATAGTTCAATCAAGACAATCATGAACGATGAAACCTATTGGTATAGGAGGCTAACACTATCGATAATGCTTCTCCATCCCAAGTGCTGATGCTGTCCATTTCGAAACAACAAAATGATTCTTTGATATCGACAAGGAATAAATATTATGGAAATCCACAGATGTCAAACAGCAAGGCTATAGGTCAACCTAGTAGTTCGACAACGACTTCAATCGAAGTTGTGCCATGCATCATTCCTGAACTAACAATAAAGCCGCCTAAGGGAGTAGTACATAAATTTACATTTAATCCTCATGCTCAAGCAGCACAGAATTATAATATAGTAGAGGATCTGTCCCAATCGCCATCCGCTATGTCGTCACTTGAAGTATTGCAGAATTTCTCCTCCCAAAAGCAGGCTTTATTATCAGCAATAGGTGAGATTGACCCAACAGATTCCAATCTTGTGGCCTTTAATCATAAAGGATACGAACCTCAGACTCAAATCGCTTTCCTCGTACAGGTAAAAGCCCTCAACAAAACTGTTCATCGAACAATCATTAATGAGGGGGCATCTACCTGCATTATGTCAATGAGTTGCTGGAAAACTTTAGGCTCACCACCCTTGTCGCGATCATCAATGACATTAAAAGCATTCGATGGAAGAACATACATGTCATATGGGATATTAAGTAACTTTCAAGTTGAACTGGGGGGAAAGACAATAGAAATTGATGTCGAAATTATCGATGGAAACCTCGATTACATACTTTAGAAAGATTGCATTTCCCTTCCAAGGCATAATTACAATAGTTGACCGACTAACCTTTCTCCCCAAAAGTTCACAAGTTACGGGAAGCATTACAATGATCCATGGAAGCTCTCAATCGCTTCAAAATGTTGGAGTAGGCCTCCTAAAAGACCCTTACATAATGGGTACTTTTGCCCTTCCACCTCCCAGTAATCTGGCGGAAGTGGCCACGGTGGAAACCTGTAATATGGTATCTTCTACATTAGCAAAGATTAAGAAGATTTCTGAACATTTTGTTAAAATGGATCATCACCAGGTATTGCCTCCAAGACCAATAGAAATTTTGTAGCAATCAATTTTCTTGGCCTAGGCGGCAAACCCAAATCAATGCTCATTGAGTGTTTGGATAGATAGGTCTCAAGAATATGGCACCTCTTCAGATCCTTGGTTGCATGTACATTATATAGACGAAGGAATCATTCAGTCAATGATGATAGGAGAGGCACCATGGGAACATTACCACCATCGTTCCCATCCTCAAGATAACAACGAAGATTATTCCAGCGACCTTAATCATCCTTCAGTTTTCTATTTTCTATCAAATGTTGTAAATACAGTGGATTCCGAGCGAAATTTGCCCAATATTGAAGAAAATATTGCCATAAATATCTCGACCAAACCTGATGTTGTAGAGAATACTCATGTTGTCAAATCTTGTTCTCCTTCGGAACTGGAAATATATTGCGCTCTCTTTTGCGAATTCAAAGATGACTTTGCATGGTCATATGAAGAAATGCTAGGCATTGACTCGAGCATAGTTGAAGACAAAATCAAGATGTATCCAGATGTCAAACTGGTACGACAACGGCTTCAACAGGTTCACCCGAAGAAAGCTGTTGCCATCAAGGTAGAAGTTGAAAAACTTTTACATGATGGTTTCTATTACCCTGTTCCTCTAACTGATTGGGTATCGAATATTTTTCTTGTGACGAAAAAGCAAGGAATGATTAGAGTGTGTGTTGATTACAGGGATGTAAATCAAGCTTGTCCAAAGGAAAACTACCCTACACCCTTCATCGACCAGAAAATTGATGAATGCGCTGGATGCAAAATCTTTTCATTTATCGATGGATTTTCCGTATATAATCAAATAAAAATCCGCCCACAGGACCAGTCGAAGATTTCATTTATATGTCCGTGGGGCACATTAGCATACCGCAAACTACCTTTTGGTTTAAAGAATGCAGGGGCAACTTTTCAGAGGGCAATGAAGTATGCCTTCCACGACACCAAACACATCGTTCAACTGTATCTCGATGACCTACCAACTCATTCACGAAAGCTGACTGATCATCCACAGCAGTTAAGAGTTATATTTCTATGTTGTTGTCACTACAAAATACGACTCAATCCACACAAGTGTGTGCTTTGTGTCAGTTCTAGTCATTTACTTGGTTTTATAGTTTCTAAGGACGGGATTTGACTTGACCCATGTAAGGTTCAGGCAATCATCAATATGCCTCCACCTTCAAATTTGCTTCAGATTCAGAAACTCCAAGGGAAAGAAAACTTTCTAAGGAGGTTCATTCCAAATTACGTTGAACTTGCTAAAGGTTATACAGGTCTTTTGAAAAAAGAAGTGCGCTTCAACTAGGATCAGGTTGTGCAAGCTTCCTTTGATGCTCTAAAGGAATCCCTAATAAAAGCATCATTAATGTACGCTCTTGACTATCAAAAATACTTTAACCTGTATCTAGCTACAACAGATGCAACCATCGCAATGGTTTTAGTACAAGAAGAAAATGGAATCGAACATCTTGTCTATTATTTAAGTTGAAACTTAAATGATACAGAAAGCAAGTACTCCTATGTTGAAAAGCTAGCTCTTGCAGCTGTTTAAGTAGTACAGAAATTTCAACACTATATCCTCTTTCATAAAACCACCATTTTGTCAGATTGCAACCCTATGACTTACATTCTGTCATGTCAATTACTAGGGGGAAAATATTCGAAATGGATAGCCATTTTGTAAGAGTTTGATCTGGAATTCATAAAATCCAAATCAAAGAAATCTCTAGTTTTCATGGAGTTACTATGCAACTTCCCATCATTATCCAATGATTCAACATCTGAAGCATCAATCGTGGATGAATCATTGTTTCTAATATCATCAAGCGATCCGAGGTATGGAGATATACTAATATATCTCCAAACCCAAACCTTTAGGCCTAATACCTCTCGCTTTGAACAACGACATACTCAATACCAAGAAAAAGACTACATGATTGTCGGTGATACCCTTTATCGTCATGGTGTCGATACAGTTCTACGAAGGTGCCTCACCCACGAGGAGGCCGAAAAAGTCCTGAATGATTGCCATTCAAGCACGTGTGGGGGGCATCAATCTGGTTACGCTACGACGCAAAATAACTTATGAGCAGGTTACTTTTGGCCTACTATGTTCAAAGATTGCATAATCATAGTTAAAAGTTTCCATGCTTATCAAATCTTTGACCACAAAACTAGACTACCACCCGCACCTCTGCATCCAGTAGTTTCTGTTGGGCCATTCGCCAAAGGGGGCATATATTTCATGACATGTAACCCCACCTCGGTTGGGGGGCATGGGTATATCATAGTTGTAGTTGACTATTTTACAAAATGGGCCGAGGCGATGCCTACATTAAACAATAGTGGCGAAACGGCTGCTCTTTTCTTTTTTAATCATGTAGTCTCTAGATTTGGTGTTCCACAAGCTATAGTCACAGATCATGGATCACATTTTCACAATCACATGATGGTTGAATTGGTTGCCAAATTAGGACTGTCCCACGACACTTCTACTCCATATTATCCGCAAGCTAACGGACAAGTTGAAGCCATCAACAAAGTTCTGAAGTGCATGCTGCAAAGGATGATTGGAGTCCACAAATGGAGTTGGCACCTAATCCTGTACTCGTCCTTGTGGGCATATAAGACATCGATGATAAATGCAACCGGATTTACACCCTTTCAGCTGGTGTATGGCCTGGAAGTGGTCATACCAATTCAGTGTGAAATTTCATCTCTCAAGCTCGCAGTCGACCTTCTCTCCAGAATTTCAGAGGAAGAGGCTCGTTTCTTGGAACTAATCCAAATGGATGAAACCCATCGTGATGCAGCTTTTGCTAATGAAGCTCATAAGAAACGATTCAAGGTGAAATTTGACAAAAATGTCAAACCCCATTCCTTCTCGGAAGGTGACTTGGTCTTGCTTTATGATTAGGAATCCGATAAATTGGGAGCAGGTAAGTTCCAACCATTATGGATGGGTCCCTACATTGTTAAGTGAGTATTAGAAAAAGGAGCCTATGAGCTAGTAGATTATGATGGGATTCCACTATTGCAACCCCGAAATGGGTTGTACCTTAAACATTACTATGCTTGATTAAGTGTAGTAATCTCTTTATATGCTTTTGTTATGTTTTTTCGTTAAAAGTGATCATTTTGGTTAGGTAATCCACTTTGCATTTTTTGTAGATGTCGGACCTGTTGGAATCATTCATTGGATACGCCGATGGAGCTAGTCGTAGTATGCGGAACCTATCTTCTGTAGCCTGGGCCATTTTTGATCCAAGTGGTGAGTTAGTGAGTTTCAAATGGGTATGCATTGGTCGGTCAACGAACAACTTTGCTGAGTACAGTGCGTTGATGGAGCTTCTCTCTGATGCCATCGCACATGGAATATGCTGAATTATTGTCAGGCTAGACTCACAACTTGTCATCCTACAGCTTATTGACATCTATTTCGTTCGGAATCCAGCTATCTATCATATATTCCTAAGGGTCAGGATTTTGGAAAGGCAGTTTGATTTTATTCAATATCAACAAATTTCCAGAAACTTAAATACATTAACTGATTCATTAGCAAATTATGTGTTAGATAGACATTTGTAGCATTTATAAAGGAAAAAGCATTTCAATCAACATTTGCATCAGGACCATATAACTTAACCAAAATAAAACTCCGAAAATCAAAAATACATATAACTGTTTATAGCTTTTTACAAAATGTTCTGTGTCTAGGAAAAAATTGGTCATACAACCCAAAAACTCAAAAATGCAAAAAAAACACCCTAGACTAATGGTGCTGGTGATAATAAGTCACCGCCTATGCAATCATACATAAGAGCCTAGTCCATCAACTTGGCATGCCAGTGGTATGGCGCTGTAATCTTAGAGGTAACTCGTTGGTCCTCACATCCTGAATACCAAGGATGAGATCCTCAATCTGATCGTGCAATACTGCAAGGGTCTTTGCTATGTCTAGATTGCGAAGGACAACCCTCCCTACAGCCTCTCCTGCTGGAACAGTAGCCGCTACCTTCGGGTGCATTGCTAGTTGCACTGGTCCAATATCTACACATATATATGGGTTTGATTAGTCTTGATAACATTTAAAAAACACAAGAAAATTATAAAAGAAATAAATAGAGATATGGTCAGATCTTTTTTCCTATAACACCCCACTTCTCGCTAGCCAGAAACACCAAATCCAGGTGACCTCGGAAATCCATCCCAACATATGGATACTCGGCGAAGACCATCTCCTGAAAAGAAGGCATCAGAGAATGAAATCTATGACTGAAAAGAAAAGATATGAAAAGATTGCTAAGCTACTGGCCTCTCCAGCTCGTTAAAGTAAAGGGAAGTGCCATCCCTCCTCTATATTTTAATCTTTTTGGACCTGAGGGATCATTACAGAAAAAGATCGAGTGCTTGTCTTATTTGGCTTGCTAAAACTATTGAAAAGTCGTCCCTTTCATATTATTTTATACCTTTTCAGACTTAAGGAATTATACCATGAAGAAGGACTGCTAGAGTTTCCTTTTCGCCCTTTTCAAACTCTTTAAACATGAAAAGGACCGAGTTATCTTTTTCATTAAAATCATTAAAACAATAGCGATAAACTTGTCCATTTGGACAAGAGCAAGTTTCACTCTCATTAGGCTCGCTAAATAATAGCGACAGGTTTGCCCAAAGGGAAAATTATAGAACAAGCATATGTTATTCTCCTCAAGCTTGAAAAAAATAAAGAGGTACTGGTCAACAATGACCGGGGAAACAGGGAAGAGAACTTGAAGAACTTCATTGGTAGCAGGTTGCTCTTGAACATGACACTTTCACTCCATCACCATGATTGAGTCGGTTTGAGTTATTCCGTTCATCGGTCACATCACCATTAGTCCTCCATACCATCCATTTTGGAGTTAATGCTACCAATCCATTTCAGTGTCGCCGATATGTTCAAGAGAAGTCGCTCAGAGAATTCACCAACCCAGCTAACACCTCATCCACTGTAATACCTTCACTCTCCATTTTTCATGACCGCCATTCCTGAACCTTGTATCATCAGATCGTTTTCACCTCCACAAAATCATTTGCTTCGTTTCGTGTCGTAGATGTGGGATTCATTAAGGCCCTCCTATGACAGGTCACTTCTT
>APFE031272537.1:120686-142995 GCA_000404065.3 Pinus taeda | reverse complement strand
GGTCACTTCTTGTCGACATCAGCTCATTATCCAAGAAGTTGACTTAGGAACAACTCTTTCAGTACTTTGAAGCTTGCATGCCTCAATGGCAAGTTTCTCACTTCCGGTGAAAGGTTTACATCAATGGCCTTCGACCGAAATATTTTGCATGGTGTTCGACATCGACTCATATATTCACACCACGTGAATTGTACTGTAGTACCTTTAAGGTCATTATCATTATTGGTGATTCCTCTCACGCCTGTTAACAGCTTACATCATTGGTTGGTAATCAAGAGATGTCTTTCCATGTTCGACTTCAGAACATCTTTTCACATGGATCGACTTGTACATCGGGCGAAGATTGAATGAGTTTGAAGACCCCTGACCTAGTTTCATCCATCCGGGCTACGATATATTTGGGAAAATAAAGACATCAAATGTACCCATAGTTGCACAGATGATCATCCAAGCTATGGGATGATGACTCTATAAGAATCACCAGTCTGTAACAGCAGACGATTGTCTGTCCTATGTACATGAAAATGAATTTATAAAGTTGAGCATGGGAATGCCCACCTCAACTAGATCATGAAAATAATATGAAGAATGTATTGTATTGTATCTTATTACAGGTCACCTTCGAGTTCGAAAAACCTCGGATCCTCATGATAAAGCATTTCACCCAACATCAGAAGATTTACAACCTCATGCTTTAGGGGGCAACTGTTATAGACATATTTGGGCATTGCAACCCCAATCACAAATGTCGATAAACCAAGGGCTCATAAACCCTTAAAAGTGTTGTTTCATACCCTAAAGGATCAAGGTCATCTGGTTACATCATTTCCCAGAAGTTCTCCCTGAAAAACTACTCAGAACTAGTCAAAATTGGACCATACACACTGCTCCATGCTGATGGTGTGATGCATCTCACCTGTTACACACCAGGGGTGCGATGCATACTGAAAAGCCCTTCTGTAAGGTGTGATGAACGAGAGCAGAAAAATGGCAGAGGTAATTTTGTAGGTGGAAACTTAGAGAATCTTCTAGAAACTACTCATATGACACTTGCTTCTCTGAATTCGCCCAGGGATGAGTAAGAGATCATGAAATCTCCAAGTGGAACCAAGAACTATCAAAAGTGAAATGACACTAATAAAAAACCCAGAAGCTGACTCACCCCCTGCAAATATCTCTATATGGATCCCTCATCCTAGAGATCCAGGGGCTGGAATTTTGTATTTTGTAAAGAAGTGTTGTTGGTTTCTCTATGAGACATTGTATTGTTGGGTGATCTAGCTTTTCATGAGGTGAAGAGGGCTTTCATGCTGGGAGGATGGCGCTGGATCAGAGAGCTGGATTGTAATCCTCTCTTCTACTTCTATCAATAAAGTTATTTGAGTTTTCCTCCATATACTTGCTTATTTTTAATCTTGTATTTGTATTTTCATTTGTATGGTCAATGTACATCTCATTCTACATTGTTTATGGTATCATAGATCTCTATGCTTTGATGGTATTCTATTGTTGTGCCTCTATAGGTGTTGTTTGAAGCAGGACAAGTGAGAAAGGAGTGGCGAAGCTCTATCAAAGAAGAGAGGAAACAAGCAAGGAGCCAAGTGAAAGACTAAGGTTGGTGCTCTCTGCTTCTCTCTTATCTATCTCCCATAAAGGAAAACACAAAGTAATCTATCTCCCATAAAGGAAACACAAGTTACTTTGAATTGTTTGTTTCTAAGACAGCAACCCGTCTTAGTGGGACTAGCAGATCTGAATAGACACAAGTTTTCCTAGAAACATCGGCTTATGAGTGATTAGGGATTGAAGATTAGAATGTCATCTATTAGGCATATTAGGCAATAAGAATTTGGGAATACTTCAAATGATGATTAGTGCTAAAACCTTGATGTTAACAATCCCTAATAATATTTGTGAGTTAACATAGCCAAAAGGTTCTCGGGTTGCCAAGTGACGTAACTAAGGACCACAATTTTATCGAGATATCGAGTATCGATTACGGGGAAGTACAACAAGCAATATTGATCGATGCATACATTTGTTAGCTAATGGAAATGGACAACATGTGATCCGTCTATTCATGGGATATTGAGCCCCATGTTATCATGTATCAAAAGGTCAAACAATAATTATTAGGGTTTCCTCTCAATACTAACAGAACTCAATAGGTTCTAACATGGCACCTTGGGTAGCAAATTTACGTGGCATGAACACAGGTCTTGAGTGATGTGGCATGTTGGCATGGCTAAAGACATGAAGACATGGAGTGATGTTGTAGCATGGATTGACATGGGCCAAAGTGCACAATAGTGTTGAGGTGGTAGATAATGAGGTACAAATGAGGATGTGGCCCTATGACATGGTGACACATGGACAAGGACTGCCATGTGTCTTCCATGTCGTATGGTAGGATGCTAATGTGATTCTTGGAGGTCATAGTTTCAATTGGGAAAACTTTGTGCGCATGGCTTAAATTGAAATGAAATTCATATTGTTGGAAAGCTCCCGACAATTAGAAGATTATGGTTGTATTAGAAATAAGATTTAAAGTAGCCGAAAAAAGCATAAATTTGAGAACCTCCATTTCATAGATTAATCTTCAAGTTATATTTTGACATCTCACATCTTTATTCCAACATTAATATGCTAGGTATGTTACATCCACTAATTCTTTTAGTAATAAATATTCCCCTCTATCTTCCCTATCATCAATAAAATCTATTACACTGCCTCTTTGTAAGTTCAACATGTAATTTGAACCTTAAAACTTAGACAATATCTTTTCCAGATTTGGCATCTAGTACTAATGGTCTTCCTATAAATCCATGTGCCCACCATCCTACTATTGACAATGCAATTGCTTCCTTTTTCAGTTTTCCTAAATTGTATTTCCTCTATCCTTAGTCACAAGTTATATTGTCATTCTCATATTTTTACATTGTCTCAAGTAAGGTTGCTCTTAATATAGACACTCATTTAAGCTAGAGGTTTTCTCCAACCCACTATGGAAGAGATTGTATAATGTCTTATTTTGTGCTGTCAAATTACATAATAATATAATAATAAATAATTTAAAAACAAAATGTGATAAAATAGTCAATTTCCCATTAACAATTTTTGAGCTGCAGATTTTGCCAACCCATAACTTTTGCCATAATATTCTTACGTAAGACATATTGCATCACATCTTCTATTTCTTATCTCCCCTCCAACTCCGAGGATAATTCGATGGCCTTATATATTTTTAGTGGGTAAGAAAGAGAAACCCTAAATTCCGACGTGGGGATTTATCTTTCATATGTCCCCGAGGCTTCTGCTGATGATATCGACATTCCCCGAGCCACGTTCTGGACTTGAAGCACGATATTTGTCCATTTCCAAAGGAACAACAGATGGTTAATTTGTTGGAGAACCCATATCTCAAATCACTTGGGGAAAACCAGCACTTTGATGACAAGACTGATAACTGCCAATGGTCCACATTATAATAAGAAGATGCGTGGGATTCAAGCCAACTGGAGAATTCTATGAACAGAGATTTTGTTAGCCAAAGCATGCTATACGGATTTTCTATGGAATGGAGATTAGAAGCTGCTGGTAGCATATAGCCAACGAAAGGGCTTTTTAAGAATATATAGCTTGCGATTTTAGGGCGCAGTCGGGAATTTTTTATTATTCAAAATGTCTTCGAAATGTGTAGCGAATTTCACATCAAATTTTCCAAATTTGATCTTTCCAAATTGAATGCGTAAAAATTTCAATACCTTTATGTTGAATTATAAACATGGCTATAATAAATCAAAACCAATTTAAAATTATGTCTGTTTGCCAAAACCTCAATCTAGAATCGGCAAAGGTACATTGGTTTATCGCAAACGAAATCATTTAAAGCGACCATTTACGGTTTTCCTTATTTATTTATGGCAGGGAAATTTTGTGAATAGCAGAAAAATTTTGTTCACGTTGAGCGTTTTGTGTTCTGAATCAACCCTTGAATAATAATCCATAGGAACATACCCAACCTTATTTTAAGAAAAATCCAAAGCCTATGGCGTCATTAATTTAATGGGACCCACAGAAAATTATTAAAATCTTTTGAAAAAAATCGCCCGGGCTTTAAGTATCTAACAGTTTGCACATTGCTATTAAATTAACACTTGCTTTGCTCGGTTTCTGCAGGCCAAATCTACGTGGGCACCGGACGATCAACGACAACATCATTGAAGATGGGCGTGGGTGTGGCAGGAAGGCCTCCTTAACCACAAAGGAGGAATCCACTCAACGAATAGTTGTTCCACAGTAAAAGCAACGACGGGATGGACTGTGGACAATCTCCTAGTCGGCCACGGAAAAGTTATGGGGTCGCATGTGGTGCGATCCACGTGGTGTTTAAGCGGCCTTGCTCGTTGTCGTAGGAAAGATGATTTTAGCAACAGAGATATTGATGTTGGTTTTTTTAGATTCAAGGACGGGCTTCATAAAAATTAACATGCAGGGTTTGAAAACTCTCATCCGCAGGTGGGTCCTTTAAACCCGGATCTGGACAATTTCACGGTCTTTTCTCAAGGGGATCCCTTTGTGTGCAGATCTCGTCTCCTCACTCACAGCCAGGATTTAGGATTGGGTCAGAATCTTATGCGACAACTTAGGATTAGACGGAGGAAGTCAAAACTTAGGATTAGACGGAGGAAGATAACTTTAGGATTAGAAATCACTCAACAAGTATGGCATAATGAAAGATGTCTAGATTTATCTGGTATCAAAAAGAAAAAGAGGAGGAGCTATAGGCTAGGGTGGGCCTTTCTCATCCCAACCCAAATCCTTTAAAGAGGCTATAAAGTCATGATCTGCACCTCCAAAACCCTGAAGATCTTTCACGACCAATATTCATGGTGTAACAAGTAGGGAAATCACCATGTGTTGAAGTTGATAATGTTACATCTAAATTCTTGGGTGCAGATATTCACAAAAGGAAATTATTTTCCATTTTAAGGGCACTTAGCCCGCAACATCTGCATTTCAAGAATGGTGAACCAAAATTGGTTTAAGTATACAGCTTGAGTGGGCCTAATGGTTAAGAGCATGTGTTTCCTCCTAAGAGGTCACAGGTTCAAAACCAGAGGGGGTAGAGTATGTATGCCGTCGTAGACTTAGCAGTCAAATCGCTGCGCGGAGGTGGGTCCCTTGTCCCACAAACAAGGGGGTCTCATACACCAATTTGGTGTCTGGCTTGGCTGTGACCTTAAAAATGGATATTATTATTATTATTATTATTACAATGATACAAAATGGTGAACCAAAATTGGTCTAAGAATACAATGATGTGTTTTTGCTCGAAATGAATTGGGTCCCTTGTCCCACAAACAAGGGGGTCTCATACACCAATTTGGTGTCTGGCTTGGCTGTGACCTTAAAAATGGATATTATTATTATTATTATTATTACAATGATACAAAATGGTGAACCAAAATTGGTCTAAGAATACAATGATGTGTTTTTGCTCGAAATGAATTTTTTTGTGTTATGATTTTTTTTGGTGATTTTTAAAAATTTAAACTCACAAAAGAGGTTTTTTTATCAAGAACCTTGGTATTCGGGTTGATCTGGTTTCTCTTTCAAACCATTGTTTCCTAATTTTATTCCTCTTAACATGACAATTCTTGCAACCCAAGTTTGAATAAGCCTCGTGAATTTTCCCATTCAGTTTTTACATACAAATATATGAGAAGATGTGGGGAATTTATTGGGTCACTTCATCAAAATAGACAATGAAAGGAATTTGAGAAGGACCTATCATATTTTTTCACATGAGTGTCGAAGTGGAGCTCAATAAGGGGTTTTCTCATAATATCCTTTTTCAATGAAGGGGATAGGATTCATCCACAACACATGGATTATGAAAACACTAGTTTTTGTTGCAAGAATTATTAATAGCCCATATATCTTCAAAATGTGTGCCTCTTTTGCAAGGGCCCTATACCACTTGAATGATAACAAAAAGAAGTGTGGATGAAAAGATCCAAAGAGAGCCAAATGATCCAAGACCACCAGTGTTCACAAGAAAGAGAACACACAACAACAGAAAGAATCTAGTGCCCATCTAGCCCCCACAAACTCAACTCAACCTCCTGTTGAGCCTTCTCAACTCACAACAAAGGAAGCTCAACTTTCAATTAAAAGGGAAAGAGACTCATCTATAGCTCCAACCCTTACAATAAGTAAGAAAAAATACACCCATGAACTAGATCACTTAGATAATGATAAAGAAAGTACAAATATGTCAAAACCTTCTTTGTAAATGTATCACTATATATTATGCTTATTAAAAATTGAAAAAGCTATATAATCTAATATTTTAAAGTAATATAATTCTATTTTAAAAAAATTAATCCACACATTGTTAGAAAAAATAATTACCACAATTTTCAAATATCTTCAAAATATAACCGTACGTTAATATCGTGTCAACAATTTGCCCGAACACATGGATTGCTGATTTTCTTAATATTTGTTAACTAAGATTGTCATGTTAGTTAATAAATATTTTTGAAGAGTACTATGTGATGGTCACATGTCAAAACTAAAGAATGACACACGTTTAACAGATTCACAACAAAAACTTCTTAGAGAGGCAATTTTTATTTATTATAAAGTATAATTTAAATCGATGTTATCTTATATCGCTGTGAGGTTTGGGGTTGCAACATCTCTAGAGAATCATGGAGAAAGATTGAGCAAATCCAAAAGCATTTTATAACTTATAACCTGAAAATTAAAAGTAATACACCCTATCCTATTCTCCTTAGAAAAGCAGGTCTTTCCCCTATTGAGAGCCTAGCTATGATTAGGCTTTTGTTGTACAAGCACAAACTCAATAACATAGACGATCACAGACTTCCTAAGCTAGCTTTAAATTCCAACCAAAACCACCTAAGGCTCAATCGGGGGTGGCATAAAGACATAAGGCGCTGGTTAAACTATTAGGAGATCAGCGAGAATGATGCATTGCAAATCATTAATAACATTGAAGATATTGTTACTTCTAAGTTCAAAGAAAAAATGTGGTGTGAGAAAGATTTAGCGGCTAAAAGAAAATTAAATTATTATAAGAAGGTCATCAACCCCACCCTAGAAAATCAAAAGTATCTCTCTATTTTAACTAGCTTAAAGAAGAAAATTAATATAGCAAAGATTAGAACGAATTCTCATGAGCTCCATAGTGAAAGAGGTCATTAGGAAGTTCCTAAAACACCATGGATGGAAAGGATCTTCCATATATGTGAGAATAGGAACATTGAGGATGAAAACGACTTCATCTTAGAGTGCCCCGCGTACAACCACATTAGATCTCAGTTTCACAATCTTTGTTATAATATTGACCTTCCTAGCCTTTTACAATGTCAAAATTATAGTGAGCTCGGGAGGCTTCTCTCCAAGCTTTTTGAACATAGGATTAAAATCTTAAATCAAAATAAATAATTTGTTTCTTTAGGTCCGATAGACCAAGTTTGGTCTTGGCAAACGTTAATCACCACCACCACCACCAAAAATCATTATATATATATATAATAATATATATATATAAAGATTTAAATATTTATTTTATTTTTAAGAAGATATACATTAAAATATTTATAAATAATTAAATTGTAGAGAATTTAATTTTAATTAATAATTTTAATATATATATATATATTATATTTAAATTTATATATATATTATATATATATATTAATTTTTCCATAATAAATTTTAAGTTTTAATTTAAGAGATAAAAAAACTTACTAATATATATAAATTAATATTTTTTTTGATAATCTCTTTTGTTTTAAGCTAGATTAGATCTATTTTAACATCGAGAAAACCTATCCCTCGAGGTGGTGAGTACCTCGGAAATTAAAATGAATCTAGGTCTTCGGTGACGTGGGAAGGCGAAACATTCGCTCATACTTTAAAGATCCCTATATAGTTTAGTTTGACTTGCTTCGTGGATCATTGGTCTCCCATTAATCGGATGTCCCTCGGGGTTTTTAGAGGACCTCGAATCCACGGTTAAACCTCAACCCTCGATCTAAAAGGAATTAGTCGATTCAATGGACTATCACCGGCCCACCATTACTTGACTCGTCACTTGTCGATATTATGATATTATGATTATATTTTAAGGTACTAAGTGATGGAATGAGTTCTCAAGTAATGGAAAATGACTCATGAGTGTTATTTGACAAAAGGGGTTGTGCATATTAAAAGGGCAAGTTTAATGGAAAATGTGGGGATTGTACTATTTTATGATGGTTATTTGTGATGGAAATTAGGGTTTGAGCTTGTAAAAGCTAATAATTGTGTTTCATGTGAATCATAAGTAGTATTTTATGTGTAGTTTTTTTTAAATTTCCCTAGGGTACATTAGAGCCTTGAAGGGAGGATTGTTTGGGTGAGATTGTTTGTTGTGTGACAGGTAGAGGGTGTTTTGAGAATCCATTGGGGGTAATTGGAGTTCTTCAAAGCACAACTTTAAGACATCTCGACAAACTTGTTGTAAGTCCCTAGAAGGGAAATGTGATAACTTAAGGGATTGTGAAGCAAAGAATGGGTACAGTTCATTGGGTTGTGGAAGTTGCGGGAAATGAGATACTATAGGTTGGAATTGCTACTATAATTTGTTACATTGGCTCTAACAAGTTAGTATTGACTATTACACTTAGTTGATTTAAGTAGACTTTTCCTTGGTGGAGTCATAACGCCAGCTTTGGGGTGACTTATTTTTGAGAGAGTTCGAGTAGTAGTGTTTATATTTGGCTAGAATATTTGGCATTTATAGCAAGTTGGTCCTTTCATTAAAGATAAACGTCATTTTTATACATGCGTTTATGGTATTTATTATCTATTTTATATCTTTAAATTGATATTATAAATGGATGCACATTGATTGCAAATTCTAAGGAATGCATAATTGTATCATATATTGGGCATATTATATTTGGTGTCAAAGTGAGTAGTTTATGGAAAATACTATCCGAGTTGAAAAAGAATTCAGAGTTATAATGTGTATAGAGTGATAATTTCAATTACATGGCTAAACATCGATATGGGTATGTTGCATTGTGATATCAAAGTGAAGATTACAACAATTGGATTCTATGGGCTAGAGACAAACATGGAAAAAAAGAAGTTGTATGTTGCATACAAAATGTTTGGTGAATTTCCACAAGGACTTCTTTTTGGAAAAAAGTCTGAACTAAAAAATTGTAAGGGTTAAAAATAGCCAAACATAGCAACATTCAATGGTATATGACTTATAGAAGCATGAATTTATAAAATTTGTAGCTATATGTTTACGAGTATCTTGGGCCTATGTAATAATCATCACACTTATAAGTAGTAAATGTAAATATAAGGATATGCCTTCAACACTAGTTTTGTTTCCATTGATACTTGAGTCCATGATTATATAAATATTAAAAGATAGTCTGAACTTGCAAAAAGAATAGATCAAGAGGATTAACGTGAAAAATAATTCAATATGTTACTTGATGGTCGCTCGTGATGATGTTCTCCTATTGATGTTGCTTGACTAAGGAAAAACCTACAAGTGAGAATATTTGTTGAAAATGACACATAGAAGAATTTGAGTATTCATTGATGTTTCCTTCCTGTACAAGAATCAATAAATGTTGAATAAACAAGAGTCGAGATCAAGAAAATTTAAGTCATAAAATTGTTGTGGGTCTAGAAAGATGAAGAGGTGATTCAATGGAGTTTATTTTTTGAAAGGTGTGTATCATATGTCAGTCTCAGTGAATGTCCTATATCTGAGGTCATTTTATCCATCTGTCTTTTCTCCCATATGGGGAAACCAAACGTGACCTATAGTAACATTAGAAAGTGTGAGGTGAGTAATACCAACAATGGGTTTGCTTCAACTATACTTGCATAATGAGTAACAATTCCATTAGTATCATGGCCATCATTATCAATTGCATAAATTTGTTGTTGTTGCAATTCTGGTCAATGTGCATGTAGATGAAGGTGTTATCAAATGGAGGTCGTGACTCTCTAGAGGATGCATTCACAATATACTCGTCAATATTAGAGAGAGAATTATCATCTCTCTTTTTAGAAGTTTCCCATGATTCACACTAATATGTTTTATCGCTCAATCATGGTACCATCTAGAATCAATTGATCTACAATGGCACCAAGTTGAAGTTTATATTCAAAGAACATGGGTTGAATCATATTGAGGCTCATTGACTAAGCAAAAAATTGGCCAACCAAGACATTTTTGGAGCCTTCATGTAGTTTTTCAACATATGCTAGTTGTGTAGAAACCAAGAGTTATAGTGCATTGCACATGCCCATCATTGGAGATATTGTTTCATCATCTTACTGATTTACTTATTTATGGACAATTGTTCCACAATATATTCAAGTAGGGTAATTTGTTTTATTTTCTTCATCATTTTATGTTGCATGTACAATTTGAAGTGAATAGAATTATCAATTGATCAATCATTAGAAATGCCTATTGGAGAATACATGTTATAGGCTAGAGAAGTGTACACGATAATCCCCTTCTCTCTCTCTCTAGATTTACTTCCATCTTTGCTTGACTTTGGTTAAAGAAACTAATTCGAGACACTACTACTATTAGACAATCCAAATGGATTAAAGTAAGATGCACAATATAATTATGAAAATAAAATTGATCTTAGTGTTTTGATTTTCTAGAACATTACACAACTTGCATTTTATGTGTGTTGAAGTGTATAATGTTTATGGAGTCGAGTCGACATGTGTTGGTCCATCTTTCATTTTAATTTTAATTTTTTGTTTGACTTGCGAAACAAGTAGTACAATGAGTCCATACATCTGCACTTGCAATACATTGATGGAATCTTTTAAAAAATAAAGTTGATCCTCTATGTAGCGTACATCACAATTTATTGTTAAAATGTGAAGGGAGAAGCTTGAACTTGCAAAGAGAGTGCTATGATAAGTTTTTATTCTACATTCCCAATATCCTTTCTTTAGTTAGCACTTTTATAGTACCATCAAAGACACTAATTGGAATATATGCTTACATTAACCCTGAATATGATGACAAATGCTTGAAGGAACCAAATCAGGATAATTTCGACAATGGTGTACTTGATCTATTTGCTGAAAACACATATTCATTCGACTAGTGAATTGAATTGATCCATCGATCGAACACACTAAACATTTTGACTTTATTGGGAAATCTAACACAAAAAACAAGAACAACATGTAAGTTTTGTACACATTCAGATATTTCTTTACTGTTCCAGTGAATTTTTGAAGAATATATGTTGTGCATTGTCGTGTTGTTATGTTGAAGCACTAGTAGTTGTGCTCATGTGAATGAGTGAAAATTTGAAAATTTTGATCTCTTATGGCAATTCCATATTAGATTATATCAATTGTTTCTAGAAATTTAAGTGATGTTTTTGCGAATAAATCTTATTTGAAAGTGTATTGATTTGAACTAATTGATTGGTGAGTCAACTTCGACTCAAATTTTTCTTGGAGCAAACATCATCTTCAAATCAACTTATTCATGAAGTGAGTTCGACTTTACAACATCTCAACTTCGACTTTGACTTGAAATATTGGAGATAATGTAAAGAGTGTTGAGGAAATCCTTCTTTGGAATGAATAATGATGATTTTACATCGTTAAGGAGCCTACATGGGAGTACTAGAGATAGACTCATTTTACATGGTTTCTTTGCCATTTTGGAAATGTCCATGTTAAACCTCTTTAATGGAGTTGTAACTGGGAAATCAAATTTATCTCATAAAGGTACGAGATGGCCATTACTCACTATTAAAGTTGTCCATAATAATGTATCATTGAAACTATAAATGGAGTCTTGAAGTAGAAGAGAATTTTACTTGAAGGATTGTTGTTTTTAGTTTGTTATCAATTGAGATTTCAGTCACATTCTCTTATTTAAGAATTTAGGATTGGGTGAAACCTGAGCCTTATTTAAGGAAGGATATCATCTTCGCCTTATAATTTAAATCATTTTCAGTTGGAGATTGACTTCTTGCTAATACTAGTAGATACGAAATTGATAGTTCTAAAAATCCCGGTGCTAGAAAAAATTGGTTATGTATTAGTCAAGTGAAATGTGTTCTTCATGTAGTATAGACTCCATATATCTCTATAAAGCAACATCGAAAAAAGAAGTGATAAGAGAGAACAACCATAACAAAATATAATATACAACAATTATAGAGAAATAGACAAATGCAAATGCATTGAAGCAGTAGCATTGATTAAGACAAATTTGATATAGCGTCTAAAATGAGCAATATATTCTTTGACCCACTTTGATCTAGGGGATAAAAAAATATGCTCAAAATTCAAAGTGCTCAAAATATCCTGAAATAGGTTCCAAATCATATATCTCGTCATTCTTATTTCAGCGATGCTTGAATCACTTCAATCTAACCCCGTATGAGGAAGTTATAGTGTTTTAAAGTTTTTGGAAAATAGTCAAAAAAGTCAACTTGTAAGGTTGACTGGGAAGTGTACGAATTCCATGTGGTAATCTATACACTCACATGGTGTTGATGTCAGTAGGGTAACTATGTAGTAGGGATCCAATCAAGATTAGATACGTGGCTTCATCGTACATCGACAAGTGACACCTTTTTATTGGTTGATAGGATTTGGTTTGGAGCCAATCAGAGGGCGCCATGTGGCCCTCTGAGAGGACGAAACTTGGCCTTTGAAATTTGTGCAAAATTTGGTTATGGACCATATTAGCCTCTACGGGGTTCGACCACATGACCTCCATGTCCCAAATTGCCTCCACTAACGTTATGTGACATTTTTACTTGTTAATACATGGTGGGCCATTTTAATTTAAGGTGTTAGCAATTCGTGGTTTGGGGGGGGGGGAGTTTGGGTTGGTGGGCTCACCCAATTGTCTTAGCCCCAATTTACATGTGTTGTCACATGATCAAGCACCAAGGCAGGAGGGGCAGGGCACATGGCCCCAGCCCCAGTTCCATGTTATCAACATAACCACTGGTGAATGAAATAGGAGAGGTGGGTGCATGGCACCCTACCTGCACCCAGCTTGCAGTCCTATCAACTATGATGTGACCAGGAGTGAGGGTCAACAAGCGTGTGGCCTCTGGCTCGTGCCCCGTGGTCACATTATTTTACATATGACTGACCAATGGGGAAGTAAATGCTGAAAAGTTGGACAATTGGGTTCTTCAAATTGAAGTCTATTGTAGGATTCAAAAGATTGATGATGATGTTACAAATATCCAGACTGATTCTGTTCGCTTGGAATGTGCAACCCTCATATGGTGGGAGGCTAGAACTCAAGAACATTTGAAGAAATGGGGTGAAATTCTCTCTTCTTGGAATGATTTCATAGCTACATTAAGAAGGCAATTTTATCCATTAGCTTACATGAAAAAAAATTTATGGATTGGCAAAAATTTAGACAAGCTAAAGGTTAGAGTGTCCAAACTTACACACAAGGATTTAGAAGAAGAAATTTAATCTTGGGTGTTGATTTGTCTTCACAAGATACTCTCCTTAAATACATAGATTTATTACATAGTTATTTGAGACATAATATACTTATGACTAATCCCACCAATCTAGATGCAATATGTGTTCAGGAAACTCATTTAGAATCAATAGGTAAGAATGTTCCTCAAGAGACTAGCAAGAAACCTTCCAAAACCAGATACAAAGGAAATGGGAAGTTTAAAGGCAAAGGAAAAAAATGCTACAATGAAGAAAGAGGGAGAGAAACTTACTTGTAAACATTGTTCAAAATAATTCCATGATTAAGACCACTATTGGAAATTACATCTAGAAATAAGACCAAAGAAATTCAATAACAAAAGGAAAAAAAACTATTGCTACATCTCAACAAAATCTAGGATCTGATTCAGGTGATGAAACTAGAATCACAACCATGGGAATGAAAGGTATATATTCGAATGCAAGTACTAGTTCTTCTAGTGAGACTATTAAATCTCAAAATGATAAAGAAAGAAGTGAGATTTTTCATATCAGGGTCATTACAAGACATACAAAAGTTGGTTCATTGTTTGATAGTGGATCCAAAATCAATCTTGTCTTTGACGAAATTGTCAAGAAACTTAATCGAGAAACTACACCTCATACTAAACCTTACCCTTTGGGTTGGGTATGTGTTGATGCCTAATTACAAGTGACAAGAAAATGTAAACTCAAATTCACCATCACCTCTAATTTTATAGATGAGGTAGAGCTTGATGATGTACCACTTGATATTTGCCGGATAGTTTTAGGGGGTCCATAATTGTATGACCACAAAGCCATATTTTGTCATCATGAAAACAAATATCATATTTTTTAAGATGGAGTTGAGTATATTTTTAGAGAAAATCTCAAGAAGGTGAAATTTTCTCTTTTTATTGTTGGTCAGATGAAAATTCTTGTAAATGTTAGTAAGAATTTTGGGTTGCATATAATTAAAGCTAAATATATTTTTGAATTTGAAGCTTTCATAGGTTATGATTCTAAACTCAAGCATGAATTGGTTGAAGTTGTTAACACTTATGAAAAAATATTTCAGGAACCTGAAGGGTTTCCTAAAAAAAATGGAATCCAACATGAGATTCACTTAAACCAAGATTCACCACTTCCAAATATTAGCATGCATAGAATGTAAGTTTTGGAGAATGCATATATCAATAAGAAAATTAAAGAGCTACTTGAAAATGGGGTCATCAACCCTATCACATCTCCTTGTGGGTCTCCTATTGTTTTGGTTCCAGAGGAAGATGGTACATGCCACATGTATGTGGATTTACAAGCCTTGAACAAGATCATGGTAAAGAATCACTATCCTCTTCCTCAGATTGATGATTTGCTAGATCAGTAAAAGGAAGTTGTTTACTTTAATAAGTTAGATTTGAGAAGTGATTATCATTAGATAAGGGTTGATATTTGGAAAACTTATTTCAAAACAAAATAAGGTTTGTTTGAATGGTTAGTTATGTTGTTTTGGCTTTGCAATACACCTACAACATTCATGATAGTTATGAATGATGTGTTGTGACCATTCCTTGATTATTTTGTCATAATTTTCTTAGATGATATTCTAATTTTCAGTAAGACTCATGAAGAACATGTTAATCATGTGAAACAAGTTTTATATGACTTGAAAAGAGAAAAGTTGAAGTTGAAGCTGTCTAAGTGTGAATTTGGGAAAACCACTTTGGTTTATTTGGGTCATATTGTAGGAGAAATGAATTGAAGATCAATCCCTCAAAAGTTGATTCCCATGTGAATTGGCCTAAACCCAAAAATGTAAGAGAAGTTACGAGCTTTTTGGGAGCAACCCAATATTGTAGAAAATTTATTGCTAACTTCTCATTCATTGCAATACCATTACATGCTTTGACAAGTGTGAAATAGGTCTTTCAATAGGGAGGCACGCAGAAGAAAGCCTTCGACACATGAAAAGAGAAAATCAATACAACACCAATTCTAAAAGTTCCATATCTTACGCAACCATTTGAGATTCAAACTGGTGCAAGCGAATATACTATGGGAGCAGTTCTGATGTAGCATGGTAACGCAATATGTTATCATTATGAAACCTTAACCAATGTAGTAATTAACTATCCAATTTATGATAAAGAGTTGTATGCTTTGGCACAAAGCATGGAGAAATGGAAGCATTATTTCATGGGTAATGAAATGATTATTCATACTAACCATCAACCTTTGTAATATTTACAATTTCAAACCAAGCTACAAAAAGCTAGACATTTCAAGTGGATGGGATTCCTACAATAATTTCATTTGGTAATCAAGTATAAGAAAGATATATATAACAAATTTGTAGATATTTTATCAAGGCCTATTTTTAATGCATCTATTATTCTTAAGCATAACTCAATCATTAATGAGAGTTATATTGAACAGTATGCTTAAGATGAATATTTTAAATATATTTATGAAACTTTCAGTCAAGGAAATCATGTTGAAGAGTGGGATTATCATGTTCATACAAATTTGTTGTATCATCTTGGAAATTTACGTGTTCGACAGGGTGAAAGAATTAATGTCATAAGGGAAGCCAACACTTCTCTTATTGTTAGTCACTTTGGTGTAGGCAAAAAGATTGCTCAAATTTAGAGGTATGGTTATTTGCCTCACATGAATTTAATGTTGGGAATAATACTGGGGGGGGGGGGGGGTGAATCAATATTTACAAATCAATAACTTTTTCATTTCCATAGTCATATTTATATATGCTACTTCATTGAAGGGAACTCACATTTGCATGCAATTGTGCTTAAGGAAAACAATGTATATCCAGTGAACTTATGATTCAGTTAATTCATCATATGTTGATCTTTAATCAATGCATCAGTTCTTTATTAAACATTAAATAGTAACCATGTGCAGTAATAACATAATAACCATCACACATAAGAAACACACATGAACACCAAGATTTAAGGTGGAAACCCAATGCGGGAGAAAAACCACCTACTGTTGTTGTCTCTGTCTTCTTTTAATATAAAGAATAATCTTTTTACAATCTTGTACTGGTACAGACTCATACCAGTATGCAGGCACCCACCTGTAGAAGGCTACAACCTTATCTTGTTCTCTAGCTTCTACTGGAAGGAAGCGACAACCCCCTAGCTCTTGTACTATCTGATATGTTTACTAGTACGTAGGCATCAACCTAAAGAAGGCTCAAACTTCACTTGTTCTCTAGATACTATTGGAAGGGAGCTCCAAACCCTAATCAAATCACCAGCCACTACTGGCAGGAAGCTTTGACTTTCTCACTGAAGACTTCAACCCTTAGTATCCTCCAGGGACCACGTTTCATAAATTTTCATACTAGATACTCCTGGTATACAACAACACAATATGTAGGCCAAATTTCATTAAATTTTCACTCTGGACCCATCAGAAACTTTGAAGCTCAAAATTAGTCACCACTGCTATACATCCAGCAAATACATTTGCATCAACCAATCAATGAAACCCAATCATCAATCTTTGAATCATCCATAACTGAATCAATCAATCACTCAAACCTATGACATACTGTATCAAACAATCATTGAAACCCCTGACATATTGAATCATACAATCACTAAAACCTCTGACATACTGAATCATACAATCACTGAAACCTCTAACATATTGAATCAAACAATCACTGAACCTATGACACAATTGAATCAACCATTCATTCAAACTTAATCAAATTCAACCAAGCAACTAGAATAGACAGATCATTGTAACCAGAACACAGATCTAAACCCAGAATACTGCATCAACAACCAGAACCAATTGTAACCTCACAAGTCATGTGTCAGAATGTATACGCTCCTTCAATGAAGCCAACCTGCGTGTATACGCTACATCCTTTTGCCCAACCTTCATATACCTCTAAAGATATTGAATCATAAAACCTCTGAACCACAAACTGTATCAATCAGTGACATTCTGAATATCTACTGTCATATTATAGAATTCTAAACTGATAGCAACAAGGATCACCCTTCTTTCTTAATCGCTCAATTAATCAGACTCAATTTCCTTATACATTCAGTTCTACTTTCAAATCTAAGAAGACGTCATTGACAAACAACAGTAAAACAATAGCACTGATCTGATAGATCAGTCATCCCTGAACATCAAGATTTTATTTTGTATACACTACTTGGAAGAGCCGAGCCAGCATGTATACACACCTTCACCAAAGAGAACCAACATATATATATGCAAATACTTACTTATAACTTCGCTGCAATTCTAGACTTCAAACATACCTAGATCATCATATATAAAGGATAAAAAATGTGTTATCGATTAGAACTATCCTATCCATTATCAAATCATATAATGATAATTCATTATGATTATAATCCATCATTAGATATCATCCATCATCAAACACTCAGGTGCATAGTTAGTTCAGATCAAGAAAAGCATCAGAAACCCATAACATGCATATTTTCTTTTGATCTAACACTTCATAAGATATTCATTACTTTTGCACTTAGCCCTTTGATCTTCTCATCCTTATATAGTTTTAGCCTTTCGTAATACCTCAGATCAAAAAAACACTTGGAGCCTGTGTTATACTTAGACATGATCAGATAATCATTACTCCACTCAATATTGTGGGCTAATACCATGGTATTGACCCTTGGTATTCTTTCACCTTAATTTCCTTAATTTTTCATCCCATACACGCTTTTCCTTCTATGAAAGTGCTTGTATATGTATACGCTCTTTTTATTCTATGAACCAGTGTGTATACATTGTTTTGACTAAGTGGACTTGCGTATACATCTTAAACTTCTTTACACCATCCTTTTCTTTCAACTTCTTTATTCTGATCAGTAGACCTTAGTTTCATCTTCCTGTTCTTATGTGCCAATACCATCTTACCTCTGAGTAGACCTGTTACACTGATAGTTGCTATATAACTTCTGAAATGATTCCTTTTAACTACCCTGCATTTTATCACCTCTATAAACACAACTGACATGCATTCTGTCACATCTGACATCTCTCATGTAGATTCATCTAGTTACCATATACAAGTGAGTTGTTCTGCTACAAGTGGGTTGCCATCAAGTACAACACATGCATCATAATACCAACAATCTGCCCATTTTGACTTGATGGAAACCATGTTGGTATTGATTACTACAAGCTATTGAACCTCTTATAGATATCAAGCAAGACTAAAATACTCACCCCCTTTGACATCAAGGGCAAAGGGCGGACTAATATATTCTCCCCTTTTGAGATCAAGGGCAAAGGGATGACCAAAATGAAAACTTCCATATCTGAACAACTAAATATGAACATTGATCATGCTCCCTCTAGGCACATGCTGACTTATTTGATTAAGCTCCCCCTTTGTACATGCTGAGATGCACTAAACTGTACATGCTCCCCTTGAGCACATGCAAAGTCTAAAAAATTATTTTCCAAAAGAATAACATGGTTATAACTCAACTATGTGAGTATTACCTTCCTATCACCAATGACTCATACATACATCAATCTCTCAACCAGGTGGGGATATACCAAATTTGACTCATCTACCCAACCAAGTGGGGATATACCAACTGTTTATACATGACTGAGATATAGAAATTACTACATCATCCTTCCCATGCATAGTGGGGGTACAAATTACATCCTATGACCAAAAAGTACTCATTAAAAGACTATGATAGAAAAAGACATATTATGGGCCTTTATATGATCTTTACATCAAATGATATACATGACATTTGTAACAAAGACCAAGAATCTAAACAAGACCATGATAGTCATCATAAACTATCATACACCATATATGACTTGTGACAAAATATGCTGCATATAGATATCAACTCATCCTTTTGATCTCATCAAGATAAACTGGCTCTATTTCCTTAGTAGAAAGAGCCTTATCATAATGTTCCATGAATCAATTAAGCATATGTCATATCTTGAAGTAGTAAAACTAAATCCTTCGTATCATATCATATGTATGTGAAAACACCATAGTCATCATCTATGATCATATCATCATCATCAAGAACTGCATGATCTTTCCACAAGAACCCTCAATATATCAACCATGTATCATTACTAGGGAACATCCCACATCTGATAAGCATCAACCATGATAATCAACATATGTGAGTATCAAATATATCATCATAAAGTAAGAAGTCATCATCGTTATGTGACTAAGTAAGCCATATCTCCGAATATCCATTTCTTAAAATAGTTATGTCTTCATGAGACCTACAATAACACCATTCTCTTGGCCAACCAACAATATTTATCAATATGCAACTTAAGTAATCATCCATGTATCCAGCATAATGTGAATCCACCAAAGAGATAGCGATATGTATCTAGCAAACCATGAGCTCAAAGTCATTTGTCAAGCTTTCTTGATACCATCAACAACAACAATCTTCAACCATGTGAGAGACAAGAACTATAGGAATCTTGCATCATAACTACACCATATGAAATTTATGCATCTTTGAAGGTATGATGACAACAACATAAAAGAAATGAGTGTCTCATCATTAAATAATGAAGTTGTGTACTCAAGTTTTGTACTTCTGCTTGTCCTTATGAATATCACCATGTAAGAAACATATATGCAATGTATGCATCATCAAAAAGTCATCTGCAATCATCCATAAATCTCATCTGAATAAAAACTATGTAACCCCAAGCAATGCAAGTATCAAATGGGACTTCATAATAGGCAAATCACAATCACAACATACCATGATGTATCATTTAAATACTTTAGCCACATAAGAATCATCACCATTGATAAGAATCATTAGGTACCAAAGACTTCTAAACATAATGACAACAATGCATTATTAGAAGCATAATATATTATCCCCCTGAACTTGTGCCACCTATTCACTGTCGGATCTGATCATTGCATATATTAGTAAGGATCATCAAGGCATCATCATCAACTAGTTATACATAAAGTCATCAACAACTTATGAGGGTAAAAATCACTTCTACATATCATCAAAAGTCTGTAATCATCATCAATCAGAACAAAAAAGATAATTGACAATTGACTGAACCATATCAGATCCCTTTTCTTGAGACCATCCCACTGCTTCTTCATCAAACCAACACATAAGCAACTCTCCAGATTCTAACTCGCGTATATACACGACTTGCCTTCATGAAAACTGCGTATGAGAATTAGAACACTGAAATTCTATACTTTCAGTTCCTTCTGAGTCTGTTCTGTCTGTACACTGAGCTATACCACATCTTTCTAACTGTAGTTCCCTCTTCTTCCATACCTTGGAGTGTGATGGCGTTTGTTTCTTTTGGTATGTTGGCCAAAATTTTCTCTTAAATTCTTTTGCTATATTCCCAAACTTGTGACAAGCATAAAATCTTATATGTTTCATATTCCTTTTATAGAAATAAATGGCTTTGTGAACAAACATATTTCCAGAAAAACAATATCCCTGGAAGTAGCTAGAAGCTGATGATCTTTATGTGTGACGATTATTAGCTTAAACCATTCTACTTCTGCATATTGCTACAGCATGTCCAAAATTATGACATATAAAATAATCAGCATTATTCATCAGAAGAAAGAATCGATTAACACTTCCATGTTTAGGAGTAAATGATTTTCTCACGATTTTTTTTGAAGAATTTCTTTCTTTGGTTGTTGATGGGGTTGACCTCTTATGTCATTGTTGAGCATTTCTGATTTTGCACTAGAGTTCCTTGCTTCAGTTTGTGAGCTAGATTCACCTTTAATAGTTTCATGAAAACAAAGACCAGAATTGATGGTAGGAGACCTTTGACTACTAAGAATATCATCCAAAATCTTAGTACTGTCTTGAAATCATAATAGTTTAACCCTTTCTTCTAATTTACATTTTATGATATTTACCTAAACCTGATATTGTTCTTCCTTTTCAAGATATTTCTTCTTCATGATTTCTTCATCTTTTCTTCCTTCCTCTACTTGTTGCCTTAAATCGAGAACTTCATTTTCTTGTTCTTCAAATGCTTAGAGTAGTTCTTCATTCTGCTTATTTGAATTTTTGAGATATTCTTTTAGAGAAATGATCACATCTTCAAGACTTTCACAGTAGTTGGTTCTTTCTAAAATTTCCTTGGTCATTGTGTCCTTTTCATTCACTTCAATTCTCAATAATGTCACTTCATCCTGTAGCCTTTGACATTGGTCTTCCTTTTCCTTGTATTGCTTCCTTAATTTGTTTCCTTCCTCCAACTAGGATTTTAATTTGGTAACTTCTTCTTTGTAGGCACATTCCCTTTTATCAATTAGATCCTTTTGATCTCTAATTATGTCTGTGAGATTTTTAAATTCTACCTCTATTTGATTTCTTTCTCTTTCACACATAAGAGCAAATTCAGTTGTTTCACTGTCACATTCATTATCTTCAAATGAACAGAGAAATGTATCACCAAAGGACAACAAATTCGTACCTGATAATTCTTTTGCTTGTTCATCTTCATTCTGAGGTGATTCTAAATCTAAGGAGTTGCTTCCACATAATGGCCAATCGTCTCTTCCACTGTCATAGTTCCCTTGAGATGTCTTCTTCTTTTGAGGTGATTTCTTCTTTAGCTTCTTTCCCATTGTTTCTATGGATCTCCTTCAAGTGATCAAGCTTCCACCAAAGGACCTGCTCTGATACCAATTGTTGGGAATAATACTGAGGGGGGGGGGGGGGGGGGG
>APFE031272537.1:103031-116142 GCA_000404065.3 Pinus taeda | reverse complement strand
TGGTGTAGATTAGCCCCAAGTTACATGTGTCATTGCATGACCAATCACCAAGGAGGGAGGAGCAAGGCACATGGCCTCAACCCCAGTTACATGTTATCAATGTAACCATCGACATATGAAATGGGAGGGGCGACCGTGTCGCACTCTTCCCGTGACTAGCCTGTAGTCTTATCAACCATGATGAAACCAAGAGTAGGGTCCAATGGGCATGTTGTCTCTGGCCTACACCCTGCGGTCACATTATTTTCCATATGACTGACCAAGGGTGGAAGAATAGCGATGTAGAGTCCATTTACATGTCCAAAAAATGAAACCAAGTTTGGTGGGTTTCAGGGTCAAACATGCCACCTGTTTTTGTGAAATTGTCATTGTGCAAGGTTGGAAAAACCATTTTTCATTGCCATTTTTGACTAAGGGATGAATTTGCAGGACGGTTAGCAGAGAAATTAAGAAAGTGGCCTAACTTGGCCCTTTTCAACCTTTTCTAGCCCAACAAGAGCCTACACAGGGGTTTTTGAGTGTTGTGGACACAACAGTAGTGTTATTTTTGCAATTTTAGCATTTTATGTTGATTTAATTACGCATTTGAGCATTTAGTTTAAAGGGCCAACATTAGAAGCTGGACTCGGAGACGTAGCCTAGGAGGGGTGAACTTCATCATCAAATTTTTGTTTTGTGATGCTGCATGTTGTCTATTTTTCACTGTTAAAATATGAAAATTTTAACTTAGTTTATGTGCTTTTGCAATATTTATCCCTTTCCCATAAGACATAAACTAGCTTGCAAACTTTACATGAAACCTTCATTTTAAATTTTAGATCAAATTGGGTGAAGAACAAAAAATGTAGTCAGAATGAGACCAGAAAAGTTGAGCATACACACAAAGATAAGATGATGACATCCGAAAGTTTAAATGTTTGAGCACCCTTGTATGCAAGTGATATAATATTTCTTTGGGTTGTGAGCTTACAATCCAGAAGGAGAGAAATGGTATGTTGGATGAGGAATGAGTTCCACTATATTGTGTGTGCAAGTGAAAGATGAGAAGAGAATGAGTCAGTCACCACTCTATAGACATGATGGTGTAGCAAGAGAGTTAAGAGGACATTGTTGAGTGAGTAGGAAAATGGT
Organism: Pinus taeda; assembly: GCA_000404065.3. Classification (NCBI taxonomy): domain Eukaryota; kingdom Viridiplantae; phylum Streptophyta; class Pinopsida; order Pinales; family Pinaceae; genus Pinus; species Pinus taeda. The sequence continues at coordinate 115,011 of APFE031272537.1, read as the reverse complement.
GCTAGAGAAACTAACTAACTGTACAGGCACCCACTACATTGAAGGTGAAATATAAAATTAAAAATTTCATAGAAGTGTTGTTCCATAGTTGCTATGGAGGCCTTCATGGTTAGTGAGGACCCTAATAGATTCATAAATCTTTTGGGAATATTATTTTCCATATCAAAGTCAAATTTCACCCCTTAAAAATTAACTTTTTTACCTATTGGAAGCTTGATTGTTGGAAATTTGGGGATGGGAAGCATTTGCCCCAACCCATAGTCATATGGGCTAATAAGGGTGCCATGACCTAGAGCTTAGCTAAAGGAGACTTAAGTCCCATAGGACGAGGTATCTAGCTATTGGTGTTGAGGAATATTTTAAACATCAACCAATATGGATTCCCGATAGTAACAGATCCACACAACATTTTTTAACTAACATAAACATCCCCATTAATCAACCATAGTTGTATCAATATGTTGGCTATAGATAGGTTAACTGTAAACTTATTATTGATTGGGGATTGAGCATTTGAATTTCATCTATCGATCATATAAGGCATCGATCATCAGGGAGTACTTCAAACAATGACTAGTGCTAAAAACTTGATGCTAACAAACCTTAATAATATTTGTCAGTTAACATAGACAAAATGTTTTGGGATATCCATTATGGGTTATGGGGAATTAAAATGAGAAATAATGATGTACCCTAATACATTTTTTAGCTAAAGGAGATGGAGAGCATGAGATGTGTCTAGTGACATGATATTCAGCCCTATGCTATCGGGTATTGGAAGGTCAAAGAACAACTATTAGGGGGAAAACTCCACAGTTAAGTGCATTGAGCCAGGTGGGATGGGTGACCTCTAGGGAAATCTTGGTTACTAGGTGCAAGCCCCAGAAGTGATGATTGACACTATGTGATTCATTTCACTAGTTTTAGTCCCACTTCTTCACCCCTGTTTGCATCACTCGATGCAATGAGTGCTAAGTGGACTATTCACAAATCATGAGAAATTAGTCAGTTACGGCTACCTCTCATGGAAATGGTCATAGATGAATGACTTTCTTAATGCAATTGAATCCCCAAAAATGATATCTAACTATTAGGGTTTTATTTCAATATTGATCAAACTCGATAGGTTATAAGGTTTTATGTTGTGTGGCATGTCAATGTGGCACGAAGGTAAGTCTTGAGTGATGTGACATGTTGGCATGGATAAATACATTTCGAGATGTGATAGCATGGAATGACATGGGTCAAAGTGGAAAATAATGTTGATATGGTAGACAATTTGGTACAAATGAGGACTTGGCCTTGTGAGGTTGTGACACATGGAAAATGACTTCGATGTGTCTCCCTTGGGCCATGGTAGGATGCTAATGTGACACTTGGAGGGTGGATTTTCAATTGGGCATAGGTTTTTGTTTAGGGCTTAGATTGAAATGAAACTTATATTATTGGAAATCTCCTGACACATGGAAGATGATGGTGGTATTAGAAATGGATTTTAAGGTGCTCAAAGAAAAAAAATATTAGAAACTCCATTTCATAAATTAACCTTCAAGTCATATATAAACATCTCGTATATTTATTCCAAGATTAAGATGTTGGGTCTGTTATATCTAATGATTCTTTTAGAACTTTATATTCCTCTTTAGCTTCATTATCTTCAACACACCACATCTTTGTTATTTTTCTTATATCATGTCCATGTAAATTTATCATGTAATTTGAACTTATTAACATTGTTCTCAAAAAGTTCACAATATCTTCTTCATATTTAGCATCTAGTTCTAATAGTCGATCTCGACCTACCATGATATAAATAAATTTTATTCTAAAGAAAAATTATACTTTTTATATTTCTATAATAGAAATAAAAAAGTAGAATCTCTTGGCTGCATAGCAACCCACTTTATTTTTTAATAGAAATTTTATCTTAGCAACCAAAATATGCTTGATTCATGCATAAACAATAAAGACTAACTTGTCACTAGAAAATAAGGACTAAAGAGATTAAAGGAAAAGACTCATGATACAACACCATTGTGGAATTACGAATAGGTAAAAATGAAAACATCAAAAAGTAAAAATTCTTTTGAGATAAATCTGCTAGAACAATACCCTCCCTATAATAGTGAAGGATATCAATATCATCAAACTTTTGTTGTGATCGTAGGATGTTATTTTTTCCATTATTCTAATTGAAGGATTCTAAGAACCAACTTTCCATTGAACTAGTCTATATTGTTTTGGAATGAAAAATCAGATTAAAACCCTTCACCTCCTTTTGTAAAGCTAACCTGAAAACACACCATAGAGAAATCAAATCAATAAAAAATATTTTACCATTTCTATTGCCTAGCTTACATTTTAGAGCCACATTATGAGGGAATAAAATGAAAAAACCAATCCCAAAATTCGCCCTTTGACTAGAATCATTAAAGAAACCCCATACATTTCCTTCAGATAACACCAACCCCCTTATAATTCTTGTCTTCTTTAATTTTGAGGGCTTAACTTATTCCAAAAAGGAAACTCTAGAATTATGTGCAATTACTATTGAGCATATAACATCATTCTAAAAAAGAACTATGTTTTTCTCTAACCAAATTCCCCACATCACAAACACCCATAGAAATTTAAAAGGGGAAAAAATAAATATATGAACCCAAAGCCATGTAATTTCTTCAATAGAGTTCCCAAACCACCAACTTTTTATTTTTGGGATTGATAACACCTCTTTCCAAATGGTCTTCACAAAAGGGGAAAAATAAATAAATGGTCTATAGATCCATTATAGAATTTAGGACTTTCCCATCCATTTTTGCTAAAACATTCCAAATGAAGAAGAATCCATAAAAAATATGACATTTCATGGGTCCTTGACCCTTCCAAACTAAATTAAACCATCATTTTGATTCACAAGACATATTTTGTATTCCTAGTTTTCTAAAATAAACCCAGATTGCTTTTTTTCAAACCAAGAAATACTATCCTCTTCACGCCTATTTAAAAAATTACCTTCTTTCCCCAAAGTCATAAAAAAATATCCCATTCACCAATAAAAATTAGTGGGATTTGTAATCATTAGGCAAAATCCAAGACTTGATTATGAACATCCATGGGATCATCTCTAGCCACATCCACAATATGATAAACACCATGATAATTTAGAAATTACGCTAGATCTGCAGACAATATCTACCTACCGTCACCCCTAATCCATATATCTCATCCAATTAATATATTGCTTCCATTATCAATTTTCCATGTGATCCATTTTTCCATAACATGTATCCCATTGACCACATTTCTCTAATTCATTGACTCGCCCTTGGTCGATTTTGACTGTTGTCTTAACCATACCTACACTGAATTATCCTTTAGGTATTTTAACCTCATGATTGAGCCCGATAGGTTGTTTTAAAAAATCATCTTCCATACACTTTGTGTAACAAGGGATCAAGCGAGCAACTCCATATTTCTTAGGTCCTAGCCTCCATTTTTTTATTTGAATTTCCAATCTTTCACACTTCATCAAAGGCATGCCTCTTTTTCTATTTTTTTGATTCAATAAAAGCTCAATGTTTATTTTCCTTATCAAAATTCAAATACTTTTGGGAATTTTGGCTAAGGTTAACAAAAAAAACTGTAATTCTCTCTACACCATATTTCACTAGAATCAGTCAACCTCCTAAAGAGAGACACTGATTATACCAAAGTTTAATGTGATTTTCAAATTTCCTTAGAATCTAGAATTAATCAAATACTCTATAATTATTTGGTTTAAGGAAATATCCAAGGTATTTAAAACCATCATTTAGCATACCAAAATTGAGAGGAAAAATGCCTTTAAATTCCTACTACGACCAATCGATTTATCAAGGATTACATCCATGCTCAGAACATTACAAAAACAAATCGAAAATTTATTAAACATATTCCATTCATCCACATTCCCTAGACCAAATAATAACACATCATCAACAAATAAAATAAGGTTTTTCTCCACATGAGGGCTGAATTCCACTCCTTTAACCATACCATTCTCCTTTGCTTCCATTATTGACTTGCTTAAGCCTTCAATATTGAGAAAAAATAAAAAAGGAGAAAGGGGGCATCCTTGCTTTATTCCCCTTGATTCCCTGAAGAATTCAAAATACTCACCATTGATAAGAACATCATAATTAGCTTATCGAATAGAACCCAAGATCCAAGGCACAACTTCAAGTTTTAAACCAATTTGTATTCAAACCAATCTTAAGAAAGACTTTTCCACTTTTTCATATGCTTTTTTCAAATCAATATTCATAATCAAAGCTAGAAAATTTTGATCCTTGATTGTATGAATGACCTCCTACATTGTCCTGATTGCTTCATGAATCGACCAATTGTAGAGAAAAGAAAATTGAGTCAAGGAAATATGATTTGAAAAACTAACCTTTAATCTGTTAGCAATAGGATTAGATATTAATGTGTATAAAGAATTCCATAGGACTATCAACCTAAAATCATTAAAATATTTAGGCTTTTCCATCCTAGGAATTAAATTAAGGGAAGTGGTGTTAATATTTCCATAAATAAATTTACTTCTTGTAGAATCATCAACCACCTCTATGATATCTTTCCCTATCGAATCAAATAAGGAGAAGAAAAATTATACACCACAACCATCACGCAATAGACTTTCGTCCTTGGGCATATTCTTAATAATATTTAAAACTTCCTCCTCTGTAGTAGGTCTCCCAATCTAATTAGATTCTTCATCTATGAAGAACCGAGGGAAGTTTCATACAATTTTCAATTGATCCATAATATTTATATGCCCACTATATTCTAAACGTTTCCCATAAAATATAACTCCTCCTTGTGAAATTTCATCAAAGGAAGAAACAAATTTCAAACCATCAAATGTAAAAAATTCCCAAATGTAGTTTACAATTGTTCGATGACTAGCATAATGTGGAAGAACTGAGTATTGTGGTAGCCTTCAACAATCCATGTGTATGAGATTTTAAGTTTCCAATATAATTCTTGATCTCATAAAATTCTTGCTTTCTTTATTCAGCTTCCCTAACATGTTCTTGTTCATAATCAGTTAAAAGGAATCTCTTTGAAGATAAAGATGATGAGCCTCAGTATTGCAACAAGAATGTTGCAACTCCCAAGGTTACCAACTTTAATTATCAACTCGAAGTTCGTACAAACTTAAGAGGTATTGACACTATATGTGCAGCATACAATGTGTCCTTCCTTTGTTGTCATGATGTAATGGAGTGCATGAACTGAAGTCAAATCCTAAACTGATTGCAGAAAATGAAATGTTCGAAATGGAACCTTAACCTATTGCAAGAAAGAAAGTACAAGGAAATAAACCTATTCTAATTGCATAAAGATCATGAACTAAATGTGAAAGAAACCTAGCTTAACCATATTTATCAAATGTGATAATTTAAAATAAATGAGCATGAAATCTAATCTAGAGGGTACGAACTACTGTGTGCATGTGTAAATATAAAAGAACTCATTTGTTTTTTTTCTTTATAAATGCAAATGCTAATCTTTCCTTGATCTTTGGAAGGGGAAACAAGTGTGGAGAAAGAGGGTTAAAATTGTCTTCATGGCATGGAGGTCAAGTAAAGGCCTAATCCTAGCTTCAATGATTATTTTTCTCAATTGGGGCTCAAAACAGGCTTTCCTACAGGATTCTACAAGATTTCCTACAAGATCCCCTAATTTACTACAGGATCTTACAGATTTACAATACCAAATTATAATTTATTGAATGATCAAGAAAAAAAAATCAAAATTGGATAGGAAATTTTTTGTCACTGACTAGGATGTCTTAGGTCCCCATTCCAGGTCACTCAAGAAGACCTCTATTAACCCATGCTAAAATATAGCACAAAATTACTAGTCGAAAATCTAGAAATTCGAGAACCAGTAAGCTAGTAAATCTATATAGTGCCTAACCTAATCAAGTGCAAATGAAATGGGATGATTTTTGTTATGAAATAGAATGTTTTTTTGATCTAATGCAAGTGGAACCAACTTGGTTGAAGCTCGCTCGCATGGTCTAAAAAATAACAGAATTTTATTGTTCTTTTGCACAAAGGAGTTCCAAAAATCTAGATTTGGGAATAAGAAAGCTAATCCAAGTAGATCAATGATTACTATGACCTTCCAAATATTTTGCAAGGGTGAAATAATGCTTTTCATCCTGCAAAAGAACTTACATTAACCATTTGACTCAATCATACAGCAAGAAATCATTAATACTAAATGCAGAAGTAGAAAGAAATAAAAGCAAGATATGCATGTGAATAAGAACTGAAAAGAAGGAAAGTAAATGATACAAAATGGCTTTGAGGCTTCTGGAATGGCAAAGGAAAATCAGAGACCTATGGAGGAGAATAATATTTAGAAGTTGAACATGACACCAATCTTCATTATTTTCATCAATAAAATTACATCCCTGCAAGAAAATACAATGGAGTTGCAGAAATAAGAGTTCTCTCCACAACAATACTAATGAAAATCTATCCCTAGAGGAAACGTTGACTTGGTACTTATACAAAATGATTAGGAATCAGTCCCCATGAATGGAGGAAGCTTTCCCCACCAAAATATCTTGATTAATGGATTTGGTTCCCAATATTAGGAATCTGCATTAAATGGCAGGGAACACATTCCTAGATTTTCTCAATCATTGGAGTTCCACAATCTGTGCCATAATTCCATAATATCTTGATGATTTATTATTTAATAGTGATCTTTCTGTAGTAGGGAGCAAGTCCCTAAATTATATCCTCCTCCAAATCTTCATAATCTGCCCAATATTCTCATAATATTCCACAAAATAAATAATATTAGGCACAAATATGCAATTATTCATAAACCTTCCTAATGAATATATTAAAGTTAAAAAGTACATTATCTAATGCAAAAAGATAGGTTTAATGTGCTGAAGCATGGTCATAGACCTTAATTTATGTTTCATTTAGAGGTATCAGCCTTAATTTATGTCTAATTTAAAGGTCCATCATACCCCCCTGTTGAAAGTGTTGCTCATCCTGTGAGAAACTTAGTGACCTCATTATGCCTCATTGATGGCCTTGGTGGCCTCTCTCTTGTGCATTGAGTATCTTTGTTGTAAGTTTTGCAAGGACACGCCCAAAAACATATTTGTGCAAAGAAAAATCCTTGTTTCTTGAGACCATTAGTTTTCCTTCTTCCCCTTATTCAAGATGGTTCTTGAATATTTTTCAGTTTGGCAAGGTATTCCACATCGTTATCAACCATCTGCTACCTTGCTCCACCATTTGGAAACCTATGAAACCTTTAAAATGTCTTTAGATGAGAACTAGGACATCCTGTAGTTCCTGTCAAAAGCATAGGAAACATTGTTAGAACTACAGGAAACCCTTTTTAAGCATAAATGATATTCTAAGCCTAGGACATGCCCTCAAATTGACTCCCATGCCATTTTCCCATTTTTAGGCCTTGAAAAAAAGCTAGAAAGAGTTTGGAGACCTCTTGGAAAACATATTTTTATCATTGCATTTTGAGTTTTGTTTTGATGGTGAATGCCTCATTTCCTTTTTTTGCCTTCTTCTTCTCTCTCGTGGCCTAGATGACTGCCTAATGGCCTTGTAGTTCTCTATTTTGATTAGGTCTCTCTTAAGCTCTACCATCTTGGGGTTTAGCATAATTTTTTCATTTCTCCCTTCTTGTAGTAACATTCTACCTTCCTGTAGTAGTCACGCCTCCTCTTTCAGGGTCTTCTAACTGTGTGGGAGTGATGCGAAATGATGAAAAGGGATTGGATGATGATGTTAGGGCTCAAAGGGAGTAGTGTAGGTTTGTGAAAATGGAGAAGATGCTTCGTTTGGTTTTTCCAAGAATGAAATAGGATGTATGAATGATGAATAGAAAGTGAACATGAAGTGGATGGAGGACTTGGAGTGCTATGATGACTTTTCCTTTGAAAAAAATTCTTCTTTTAACTGCTATCCTCATTCCTTGAAATCATCACCCTTCATAATTTGACTTTTCAACATTGCATGAGTGAAGGAATGAGATGCACTTAACTAGTTGAAGGAGGCTGAGACTATTCTCCCATCCTTAGCTTATAAAACCTCATCTCTCATGCATTGACAACAAATTTTAAACAATAATATGCTCAAGAGAAGAGGTCAATAATATTGCATACATGTACCTACCTAATGGTTGTTGGAGAGACATGCATGTTGTTGTTGAGTTGATGTTGATGTGCAGGTGTTGGGGAAGCTATATTAACCTTCTAAAGAATATCTGACCCATTTCTTGATCATATTTCCTCTTGTAGCTTCTTCTCGGCCTTCTTGTAGATGTTGTTTGTTGGAGAGTGAAGTCCTTGCTTGTATTTGTCGCATGTGTTTTTATCTTTTTTTCCCTTGATGTGAAGGTACTGGATGGTGATGTTGATGATCCTGATGTTGCTTCTAAGCTTTGGAGGAGCTTCTTTGACCTCTGGATCTCCAAGCTAAAGCTGACTACAACCTATGTTTTTTTGTTTTGTGGGACAAGCTGCTACAAGATTTCCTACAGGATGTCTAGTAGCTGTGTTGCCCAAAATTTTTTTAATTGTTTCTTCACTTCTGGAGCATGAGGATGGTTGGCATGGGTAGAGAAGGGGTCTAGGGATTGGTGAATGAGAGGTATAGCTTTTAGGTGTTGTCCCCTTGTTCTCTATATTCATCCTCTTTTGTCTTTTTTTTTTTTTGAAAACTCTAAGTTTTTTTAAACTGACTTTATTGGATGAATGCAGGGGTGATCATGGTGGAGAGAGGCATGGTGATGAGTTGGTGAGGTAGAAATTTATTTTTTGACATAAGCAGGTCATCCCCTTGCTCTAGGGTCACTTTGTTTTGGATTCCCAAGCCACTATAATTCCTACAGGATCATCCTATAGGTTTTCAGGGAATCCTGTAGGTTTACAGGGAATCATGTAGAAAATGAAGAACCATTGCAAACTGAGCTAAATGAGTAGAAAAATGGAGGGAATGATGGAATGATGAAGGATGTAGAATGGAGAAATGAAAACATGAATTGTATAGGTCCCCTTTGAACCTCTCTTTTTTCTTTGATCCTCCTCCTGCTGACCTACAAACAATATTTTTAAAATTTAGGACAACCTCTTGCAACAGATTTGTTTTGTCCATAACTCCCAAACGATAGAATGGATTGACCTGAAACTTTCTGACTGTGTTGCCATAATCATTATGCACCTCCCCATAAAACAATTTTGGTCAATAGATGCAAGGATCTTGAGAAAAACTAAAAAGGGATCAAGGTGATAGAGGCCAATTTCTTGGAAACTGTGCATTGGAATTTTTTGAAATTCTGTGGGAATGTTACCATCATCAATATGAATTTCCCCATGAAATAACTTTTTAAATGGATGCACAGATATCGAGAAAATGCAAAAATGGTTGTAGGCGATGGAGGCTAATTTCTCGAAAACTGCACTGGAATTTACTGAAATTGCTTGAGAATGTTACCATCATCCATATGCATCTCCCTCTGAAGCAACTTGGTAAATGGATGCATGGTTTTCAATTTATGGCAAAAACAAATTTCTTCTCTATGTATTTTTGTTTCCTTTATTAAAACAGAGCCTTCCTGTAGTTTTTTAGGACAACAAGCAAACTGAATGGGAAAAGCTTGAGAATGATTGGTGGATGATGGAAATAGATGAAGGTGATGGATTAGCATGGCCTTGGCCTTGTTTGAGCATTTGAGAAAAGGAGGAGAAAGTCAAAATTTGGCTCCTTTTTACCAGGTTTGACCAATTTTTTCTTTTGGTACCAACTTGCTTTTCTCTTTTTCATTTTTTCTTGCAGATGTTGGAGAGTACATGCTTTCATCAGAGATATACATGGAGCAAAGTTTCAATGAGGTTTTCAACTAGTAGGTTTGCCTAGGTGCTTGAATGGAGGTTTTCATCTAGGACCTTTTTCTTTTTTCCCAACCCATTGAACGCCTCGTGGAGGTTTTCAATCGATGAGCCAATGTCAGGTGCCTCAAAGAAGGTTTTCACCTGAGATAATTTTTTTTCTTATTTGTTTTTGTTTTTGTTTGTTTTTGTTTTCTACCCTACCCTACTTGAAAAACAAAATCACTTTCAAGTAAAAGAATACTTCCAGTGGAGCCATGTGCACATCAAGATGACATACAAAGTGATGCGAAGGCTTGAAATGTATGCTTTCACATGTACCTGGATTTGAGTGATCAAATGCTTTGACTTTGATGATATCAAGAGCAATTGAAGAAGAGAGTGTTGCTGCAACTTAGTGAATTTCTGGAACCAAACCTCAATATAAATTTCATGCCCTTGGTTTGATTGCTTATCTGGATCATTCTTCATGTCTTCTTCTACCATGACTTTCATATATTCCTCTTTTTGCTGATTTTTCTCTTGAATACATGGAGGATTTGATGGTAACCATGAGGGAGCTTTCGCAATATTTGATTTTGTTGTCCGCTCTTCGTCAAGTGCAACCCATGATTCTTTGATCTTCTCTTTCAAATCTTCTTTTTCTGCATTTTGTCCCTCAGTGGCAATAAGAGAACAAATTTTTTGTAATACTCTTCCTGAGATATTGTGAATACCATTGATCTCAAGAGGAGATGTTTGGAAGTGTTATACCTCAGCATTGTAAGTGGGTTGAGCTACTTCAATGCATGGGTTTGGAAATGGCGGTACAGGTAGTTGAGAGGGAGCGGATATTTGATATGGATGTGGTTGGGGTTGTGGTTGTGGTGGAGATGAATGGTAGGGATAACATGGAGTTGGGTATGGAGGACATTGAGGAAAATATTGAGGATATTGTGGATGGCTCGCATAATTTCCTTGCCAACCTTGTTGCCAAGATTGGTTTTGGGGTTGAGATGCAAAATGTTGACAAGGAAAGGGTGTGTTCCAATTACTTTGATATGGATGCGCATAATATTGAAATTGTGAATTAGGCTCTTACATTATATCAGGTTGAATAGGCTGCCATGGTCCTCTTGGAGCTACATAACATAGCTGCATTGGCAAGTGACTTACTCCATTGTCCTCTTGGTGGACTTCCTTCAACCTTGGTAATTAGGAGAAACATTTAACATCATGTGATTATGAATGGACAACACAAATATCAAAATCTTGTTTTTGCTCATTTTGTATTCTTAACATTTCTACTTGTTCAGTTAGATTGCTAAGAATTTCTATTTTAAAGTCATTAAAAAAATTTCCAAGTTTAGCTTGACTTACCGATCTTGATGTTGATTTACCTACTCTTTCCATTCCTCTTGATATGTGTTTGCATGTTTCACAAATTTCTTCAAATGATAAATGGTATACATCGCCTATACTCATGATATCAAGGGGATTAATCCATTCATCCGTAATTGTTCTAAGTAAGAGGGTTTTTAGTGTGTCAGATCCTAAATGATGTAGTTTTGCCCTCTTAACATTATACATGAACCTTTCTATTAGATCCTCAAGGCTTTCATATTCTCTTTGATTTATTCTAAAGATTTCTTCCTTAAGATCATGATCTTTATATTTTTCTAGAAATATTTTTTTCTTATCATTCCATGATCTTATTGAATTTGTCCCTAAACTCATGAACCATTTAAGAGCTCTATCCTTCAATGTTGCCGGAAACAATCTTAGTTTTTGAGTTTTTAATAAGTAACCATAAGATATAGAAACAATTTCAAATTCAAAGAGAAAGGTTTCCAAATCCTCTGACCTTAGACCATTAAATTTTGGAAGAAAATATGGAGGGATGTTCTTCATGTGCACACTACCATCAGTATCTTGAATGGGAAATCCGAGAGGATCTTCCTAATTGTCATCATCTCCATCCATTTCTTCTACATTATTTTCCATCTCTTCTTCTTATACATGCAAAAGTGGATGGTCATATGGCTCTTATTGCGCCACATGATCAAATGGGGG
>APFE031272537.1:79096-102873 GCA_000404065.3 Pinus taeda | reverse complement strand
GGTTAGTGTTGGAGATTTTATTTTTATTTTTTATGATTGAATGAAAACTATAATGCAATGCAATTTTCTACTTTTGAAATTAAATATGCCTAATGCAACTTTTTTTTTCACAAAGTAAAAAGAAATGAATCAACTAGGGAAGAAAACAATGCATACTTTAACACCTCCTCGGCAACAGCACCAAAAAGTGATGAGTCTTAGTATTGCAACAAGAATGGTTGAACTCCCAAGGTTATCGACTTTAATTATCAACCTAGGGTTCATACAAACTTAAGAGGTATCAGAACTATATGTGCAACATACAATGTGACCTTGCTTTGCTGTCATGATGTAATGGAGTGCATGTACTGATGTAAAATCCTAAACTGATTGCAGAAAATGAAATGTTTGAAATGGAGCCTTAACATATTGCAAGAAAGAAAGTATAAGGAAAGAAACCTATTCTAATTGCGTAAAGATCATGAAATAAATGTGAAATAAACCTAGCTTAACCCTACTTATCACATATGATGATTTAAACTAACTGAGCATGAAATCTGATCTAGATATTACTAATTGTTGTGTGCATGTGTAAATATAAAAGAACTCATTTTTTAAACATCTTTTTGCTTTATAAATGCAAATGCTAATCTTTCCTTGATCTTTGGCAGGGGAGACAAGTGTGGAGCAAGAGGGTTAAAATGGTCTTCATGGCATGGACGTCAAGTAGAGGCCTAATCCCAGTTTCAATGATCATTTTTCTCAATTTGGGCTCAAAATATTCTTTTCTATAGGATGCTACAAGATTTCCTACACGATGCTACAAGATTTCCTACAGGATCCCTTGATTTACTACAAGATGTTACAGATTTACTATATGAAATTATAATTCATCGAATGAACAAGAAAATCAAATCCAAATTTGATGGGAAATTTTTTTTCATTGACTAGGATGTCTTAGGTCCCCATTCCAGGTGGAATCACTCAAAAATACCTCTATTAACCTATTTTAAAAAATAACACAAATTACTAGTCCAAAATCTAGAAATGCAAGAACTAGTGAGCTAGTAAATCTATAAAATGCCTAACCTAATCAAGTGCAAATTCAATGGGGTAATTTTTGTTATGAACTAAAATATTTTTGTGATCTAATGCAAGTGGAACCAACTTGACCTCTATCTATCTACTAACATCCTCGACTCAGACTTATAGACGCAGAGAGAATATTGCCTTCATAAACCCATAACGTTCAAGATCAAAACCAAAACCTGACTTCTAACCTTAGAGCCTTGCTCTCTTTATGCATTCCCAATGGTCCGCGGACCATGGGTACACTGACTCACTTTCTATTTTCTTACATTATTTTTGGGTGGACAACCCTTTGACTTGATTCATTACAATTTGTGCTCTGTGCACCTCGCGAAGCCTTTACCATACTATTACCCAAAACTGGGGAATTTAAACCCCAAGACCGTTACGCGGGGCCTCTGCTTCCCAACAGGCCCCCAACACAATCATTGTGACTCGTCCCAAGTCACTTGGCTGGTGCGGCAATCTTCGCACGGAGGTCATTCAGCAACTTCCACACTTCGCTTACACTTGTAACAAAATTTTCTGCTAGCTGCTGTACCTATTCTGTGTGAGCCACCGATGCATCAATATCAGTTTTAGTTGCTTGTTCAGGTTCACATACTACCTACATGTGTGCTAACTTTCCCTCAATGTTGGTGGAGACCGTGAATGCCTCATCAAGCCAAGGCTGGATGCATTCTTTAAGCACTGCTTCCTTCTATTGAGTGGCATCAACTTGTGCCTTGAGAACCTGAACCTCCCTCATTTTGGCCAATCGTTGCATGATGGCGACTATTTCCGCAGTCCCTTGAATTTTGTCATAAGCCTGCTGTAACTCCCATGCTTCTATCTCTACCTACTATAGTGTTGGGTCTTCTTGGAGGGATGTGAGCATAAGGAGGGACTGATCCAACAATCCCGAGCAATCTTGGATGAGTGTGTTGTCAACAACATCTAAATCTTTATGTACCTTGGCCATCCTCGAAGCTAATCCACCACTCTAGGTGCCCAACCCCTAGTCCGAGTCTGATGAGTGTGCTATCAATGACATCTAAATCTTTAGGTACCTTGGTCATCCCTTTCCTTTGAGGAACATACTTAGGCCTCTTTGCTAGAGCCCGTACTCACTGTATATCTTCTTCCATCTCTTCTTCTGGTTCTATTTCTTCGACAAAATTTGGAGGATCCTCTTCCTCTTCATTGCTCTAAATAGTAATAGTTTTGCCTTTTTCCTCCATCAACAATTTGTTGAATCACGGATTTCGTGAAGACATCTGGATCGGTCCTGCTACCTATGGGTTCTTCTTGTTCTGTGACGTCTGGTGTGATTTAGGGATCTCAACCGTACTCCCTCCCTCACGGAGGGTTCTGCGTCGCCTTCTTGGTTATGGCTGACATCTTAATGAGGGTCTCCTGCATATCCTTCGGCAATTCTTTAAACCACAGACTCTCTCTCAGGAGTGCCTCATCAATCTTGTTCCTATTTTCTTGATGACAACATGAATTAATATGCAAGGTGCCAAGGTTTATGTGGGGACAAGCCATCTGTGATTTATATGCATATTTGAATTTAAATTCAATCGTTCCCTCCATTCATGGCTCATTAATGTGCTTTTTGCGGCAAATCCATTCAGCCCTGTGCCTTAATTGCCCGCTGCCTGCTCCTCGGTGTCTTAAATGGGACATCTTGTCATGAACAGTATCTGTAACAGTCACATTCCATCCTTCCCACGTGGTAGCGTAGTCCCAGGTACGTGAACGCATTCTATGCTTCCTACGGGTCCTGCGGGCCACGTCCGAACCACGCAACCATCTCATAGACTTCTTTATAGTCTTGCACCCTCTTCCAACTGCGTGAAGCACTGAGACTAGGCGTCCTACAAATATTCAGGTGGTCACACCCCTCGTGTGAGACTTCCTCTTCCCTGCTAGCCTGGGTTGTGAGCACCCTTCGCGTACCTTTAAATCTAGTAGTGTGTTGCGTTCCATGCTCCCTCGTTTAGTAGGGTGCAGTTGCAACCATGGTAGTAGGATCACGACTCATTCTAGTATCGTAGGAGGGTCGACCAGGTATGCTCCCCTTATTATTACATTTGAACGGCCCATTTATGTGACTCCTATTTTTATTTTGCCAATTTCTTCATCCAACCTCGCACTTCTCCTCCTTAGTCTTGCCCCCTCTTCCTCAAGTTCGCGAAGTTTCAAGCTGCCACGCTGAATGGATTCCTGAAACTGCTAGATCCTTTTATCCAAGTCCTTTTGTTCGGTTCAAACTACAGTGGTAGTAGTCAGGGAAATTCTCTTTACTTTCCTGGTTTCATTGCGTCTGACCGTGGATAGAGGTATCTTCACACACCCTACTTTGTTTATTGTCTTGTTGGCCCAGAGAGCCCCTGTTATGCATAGATTCAGTTGGGTTGATGGTTGTACAGCATACAGCTATACCCTCTATTGTAGATGGGTGCCCGAACTGCTTCGTCATGGCTTCCCTAGCTGCATTCGCCATGGAATTCCTCCAACCCATACATGCAACCGCCTTCTACCTTTGTGCTCATTCCACCTCATTTTCCTATGTGCACACGACATTGGTGTGATTGTCATGCACAACGCTTCTTCTGGCGTGCCATGCCGCTTCTGCTTTACGATTGAAGTTTTGCAGAGGTTGATGAAGTCCTCCCCATTTGTTCTGCCATCGTCCACTGGTCATTTCCTTACCTCGGTTGTCACCTATCACATTGATCTAATCATCATGTTATAGTTGAGTGTTGTGACTTCATGAAATTGGTTCTGCCATTGTTCTATCTCCTCATCTGAATGCGAAGTGTAGGAACTATCACGCTCCCATGAGATTCTCTCGTCCGCTATGGGATTCACTCGATCTTGGTCTTGCATTGTTATCTGGCAGATGCAGTCCAGTTCATCGTCATTTTCCTCATCGTGCACTAGTTCGGTGTAGCGTGCTCCTTTGGTTGGATCCAGTGGAACTATAACACAGAGTGAATTTTTCTCGAATGTCATCTTTCATCTTTTTAATTTGATGACCCCATTCATGTCCGTAGCCCAATCTATTCCTAGCAACGTAGGGTATGGATTACTGCCATCAACAATTTCGATTACCTCAAATTTTGTATGTGTACTTATGCCTTCAATGTCGACTGTCACCCCTTACAATCTTCCCATCGGTAAGATCTTTTGCTGATTGGCCATTTGTAGTTGAATAAGAGACCATTGTAGTCTGGGCCTGCCCATGCGTTCCCACGTTTTCTTAGGAAATATATTCGCATCTGACCCCAGATCGAGGATGACCTGATCCATCTCATTCTCACAGATTTTCACCATCATTTTCATTTCCCGCCCGGTGCACAGAGCATGTTTTCCCAGTTTCTGGACTACGTGTGGCTCCCCTGATCCTGCGCACCTAGTGATCAACTCTTGTAGTCCTTTAACTGCCTTATTATCACATAACAACTTCATACAAGTCTCTAAAAAGGTAGTAAGCATAGAGTGATCCATTCCCGACTCAATTGGATCCCTACTACCTAGAGTAGAGGCTTCCGTGAAGCTCTTCTAAGCTTCCTTAGATGTTCCCTTTACATGTTCCTTCCCAAAGTTAGGTTCCTTTGTAGGAGCATCACGACCCTTCACATCTTCTCTGGATTGTTTCCTTGCATCTTCCCCTGTAGTTGCATCGCTCCTCGGTACCATGTTTACGTTGGGGTCCTCTTCGCTTGGTTCAAACCTCATCATTTGGATATTTTGAGTTGGAGTAGGCTGTAGTACCCCATTTTCTTGCACTTGGGTAATCAGCGTTAACCAATCTACTATTTAATGGTCAAACTTCTCATAGTATGGACAGGATACTCTTGTCGGGTTAGTACAATCGCGAGCATAATACCTCGGCCCTCCGCAATTATAACAGATCAGCTATCTGCACCCTCGTCTAGGTCCCATTCCTCCTCTTCCTCATCCGCATCCTTGGAATCCACCGCGTGGCCTCGTGGCTGGGTCGAAACCCCACGTCTCAGTCTGCATTCGATAGGCTGGGGTCCTCTCCATCATTAGCTCGTAGCTTCGACATGTTCACTCGTCATGACCCACTTATCTACAGAAGTTGCAATACAGCTTTTGTGGGGTCTGGGTATACTTCTACAACAACTGACCATTTTCTGTTGCATGTCTTCTGCTTGACAAATCACACACCAGAATGAGGGTGCTTCACTTGGCCCTGCTTGTACCTCCAGCGTTAATGGCATCAACCCTCCTCCCACCAGATAGTTCATGAATACTGGGTAGTGATCCTTGTGGTGACCTTGGCATTTGCATTTGATACACTAGACTTCTTCATGCACCTCTAGTTGGGGTACCCTATCTTCCTTCAAACTTTGATTCTCAAAGCATAGGTTTTGTAGTTGCGTGTGGATTTGCTGAAATCCCAACCCCGGATCCTGTATTGGAGTTTCATGCAACCTCATTGATTTCTCTAATGCTTCATTTTGGGTTGAGATATTTTTCTGTGACAGCACTGTCCTCAGATGTGGTGTCAAAAATGCCACAAACCATGCACGATGTTGCGCATCTGTCAATGTCATTTTAGCCTCACGAATCATACTCTTCAATCTTTGATCCAGATCCCACAAGGTTTCACCAAGTAGCATCACGATCTCCTTGAACCCGATGATCGATCGTGTATCTGGTTTTGGCTGACTAAATTCTTTGTTCAATGCATCATGGATCGTCGCTATTCCCGCATTCGGGTGATCCCTAGAGTACTTTATATACCAGATCAACGTGCGATCCTGCAGTGCGCTTACTAGAGTGGAATTTTTGATGTTATCATCCGTAACACCTTGGGCTTCCCATACATCCCTTACCACAAACCAGAACTGATCTAGTTCCTCATTTCCTATGCCTCTAAATACAGGAAACTTGATTGCACTCGCCTTTCCAACCCTCGGTGGTGGCAGAGGTGGGTTAGGTGAAGATGGGTTTGTTGTAGGTGAAGTAGGTGATGGCGTGGATGGTAGTGGTATTAGTGGAATGCATTGCTTTATCAATCAGACTACGCTTCTCAGAGAGAACCCTGTGAGCTCCTCCTCGCTTTCTCGTGAAAGTGAAATCAGAGGACTGTTTTCTAATCTTTCGGTCCCTCGGTAGCCTCTTCTACTCCTCGTTACCCCAGACATCAATGGATGCACATAACCCATTTTTCACATAACAACATTTTAATCCAAGTATTCAACGATTTGATGTACTTACCCTATGGTCCCTGGAGAAAGCATCTTTCTGCTTCACTATAACTCATAGTTGTGTCTATCACGAATTTGGTGATAAACCCTCCTATTATTCGATCCAACCAGTGATCTACTTCCAGTGTGATTTTATCTTCAGATGCTTCTAGCCTATGCACCAACTCTAGAGTCCACACAATGTGCTGATCGAGTATGCACCTTCCCTAACTATCAGCTAGCCTCATGATCCACTCATACAGTTCTGTCGAGAAGGATGCGAAGAAGATCTCGTGGATCTCTATGTATATGTAACGATCCAGCCACCTTTCCTCAGATATCTGTGGATTTCTGTTTTCCTGTACCACGAACTCGTGAAGCTTCTGATCCAACCAATATTCAAGTTATTTCATTGTAGGGTTCCAGTGTTCTAACATCAGACATCCCTTAGGTAGATTTCGGTCCTAGAAGTGGAACCATTTGTTGGTTTATTGGGGCCTGACCCAGGTTTAGAAGTGTTTTAGCTGAACAAATCCCACATTATCGGCCCTTTTGGCAACAATCCGTAGAGCGTGGATTGAAGTCTCACTCGAGGTAGTATGGGAGGGTGCTGGAACTAGGTTTTTGTACCCTTGGGATGTCTTGATGTGGTTTGGATGAGTCGCAAACTGTTCTGCTCTCTCACGCCACTCTGTACTGCTGTCTGGATTTTGTGTAGATCCGTGTAGATGTGCTTTCTTATTAATGAATTTATTACAAATCTGATCTTCTTCTTACAGTCTTTAAGCAAACATTTAACAACAAAATCAAATACGCACAATCATAATTCTTAAAGACAGTCATAAACTCATAAAGCCGATGCATAGGCCAGAATATAAACAGATCCACTATATTTCAGAATCAACACAATATCTCAGAATTAATATGTTTGTTTTAGTACAATCCACTTCCTGGTCCACACACACAGTTGTAGAGGTCCGCACACACAGTTGCGGACTCTACCAAGCCTCTGCTCACACAGCTCTAGAGTCTCTATCTATCTACTAACACCCTCGACTTGGAATTACAGATGCAGAGAGAATATTGCCTTCATAAACCCATAGCATTCAAGATCAAAACCAAAAACTAACTTCTAACCTTAGAGCCTTGCTCTATTTATACATTCGCGTGGTCCATGGACCATGGGTAGGCTAACTCACTTTCTATTTTCTTACATTATTTTCGGGCAGACAAGACTTTGATTTGACTCATTACAAGTCGCACTCCACACTCCGCGTGGAGCCTTTACCATACTATTACCAAAAACTAGGGACTTTAAACCCCAAGACCATTACGCGGGGCCTCCACTACCCAACATTCATAAACCGTAGTCCCTAACCATGTTGGAAACTGTAGTGGGACCGTAGATGTGAACACCACTCATAGTTTGGCATCCACTGTAGTGGATAACAACTCCTAACCGCTGGCCTAACCATGTCAGGAGATAAACTGCAGTATGTGAGCAGTGGCAGTTACTATGGCAGACTTTCGGGGTTGGAGTTCACCGCATCAGAGTCTGTGGAGTAAACCTCAACATGTGACCACAATACAGCTCACTGCATAGGCAACTATCAACAGGTAGCAAACTGTCGATGCACAAACCATGGGGTATATAAGCTTAGACACATGTGTTATCACCCTCCTCTACCTGGTTAGCAAACATCTAACGAATTTCAGTTTATATTAAGGTTGAAATGTGGGTTTTCAATGCAGTTTTGGTGCCATGTTAATTAAATGACCTTGTAACAAACTCCTAAGGTGGCCTTGTATCATTAGAACAAACCCTAACTTTAGAGTTCATACCAATATTGGTTGGAGAGACCTCAAATGTATCTGAAACCTTTTAAATACACCAATTTGTTCATGAAGAAGGCATTAGTGGTTTTGAAGTTTTGTGTGCATATTTTGGAGGTTATAAGCAGTTTTGTTTTCAGTGTAACAGGAGCATCCGAAGTCAGAATTGGGAACCATGATAGGCATTAGAGAGATATTTTAGAGATATTTCTTGTCATAGTCACCAGAAATGCCTACGTGCATAATCAATCTAGTTAATTGTCTGTGCAATCTACCTCCTCGGATTCAATCCTAATAAAGCGGACACCCATCATGAAAGCGGACCCAGAGACATAGTCCATCAGGGATGAACTCCGTAAGTAATATTGCTATGTGGTATCATTGTGTTTTTGCTACTTTTCAATACTTTTTACATCTTTCTTATGTTTATCATCTATCTTAAAGTCTTTCCTTTCAAATAGTTCTCACAGTTAAAGCACTTTAAGTTAAAATTCAATTCACTAATGGCATTAATCAATTCTACTTCAGTTTAACATATGATCATTTCAGATCACATAGCTTCCAATAGAGAAATCCACTAAGATGTGGCAATCACAACATACAAGGTAGGATAACACAAACAACACTCATGGATCAGTTCGAGATGAGTGTGACAGTTGATATAGCAAGGTTCATGTGAAAGGTTTGTCTAATGTCTGGTAGAGCCATCGACATGGATGGTGACATCATTAACAACATATGCAACACATTAACAACATATACAATACATTAACAGCAAGATTCATATAATTACATACAAATCAGTTCATATACAAGTACGTAAGTTAAACAACATATGTCATTAAGGAAACTGGAACAATCCAACTATAATAACAACATATGCATGAAAATGTGCTAGCTCTTATTATTAAAGAAGTGTAAGTCACAATCATACCATACACCATGTAAACCTACTAGCCCCAATAGTGGAACTTTATAGCCACATCTGCCTTCTCCTCCAAAGAGATGTACTAGCTCCGTGCAGTGGAGAATCCAAGGCACATTACAATACCGTCGAAGTCTTCTTCAAGATAGTCTTAGTAGAAGCTTGGCTAACCAAAATCCTATACAATGAGTTATGAGGGACTATTTATACCAAAGGGTGGGGTGACCCTTCACATTCTCCTTTGTGACAATTCAACTGCCCTCACGACTCTTCACCTACTTTATAACTGTTACATCCAACCATTGACACTTGAATTACACTTGACATGACTCAACATTACAGTGCACATGTATGCATGTGAGACAACATGGCTTGAGAAAGCCTTGCAAGACATCACTGACACTCAAACTATTGTGATGAGACCAACTCTTTGACATGCTTGTGATGGTGGAGGTGGTGAGTTGATGCTGAGAATGGTCATCCATGATGGCGTGCATGCAACTTATGGTCACATCTTGCTGAAGCAAACTCTTGCCTCCATTGCAACAGGTGCATTGGTTCGGCCCCTTCATCCAATTCGTCTACTAACATGCACATGGTCTTCTTGGTACAATTGAACCTACAACACACTAATGCATAGCGTCTGTGCTGATCTTCAAGTGTGTGTTGGTGGTCATGTGCATCAACTTTCTAAAGTACATGTTCAACCCCATTTGGACTTTCTTCTTGCCTTCACCTTGGTGAGTGTGTAGAATGGGTTGGATTGCATGCATGTGCTCAATGACATGCATTCTACTGAATCCCTTGCATGTGATCAACAACATTGCTCACCATGTTTGCTCCATGTCAGCTACTGGGATGGATTCCTAACTTGTACAGGCATAGTTTCATCCTTGAGTGCATGTTGCACCCACTGCTATTCTTGTTCTTGATGTAACTCATTCATCTATCTGTGCAGGTTCATGTTCTTCCTGAGTTTCTGCTTCAGCACATGAAACTCCTTCTTTGTTCCATCTTCTTCTTTCGTGCGATCTTCATGTTGTGCCATCACTTCATAGCCGGAGTCTCCATAGTTTCTCTCATCATCAATGGACTTTCTTGATCTTCCAACCTTTTTCTGCCTCCGTGTTGTCAACAACGTTCCTCTTGTATTCGTTGCATTCACCGCATTCGCTGCATTCGTTTTGTTCACTGTATTCAATATGATACCTTCAATTACTCTTCATGATACTGCTTGTTATGATGCTGCTTGATGTCCTTGTCTATGAACAACTTGATATCTTCATGAGTAAGCAATCTCATAGACACTTGATCAACTGCATCCCCAAGCGTGCTTTGAATGATGTCTTCATCTTTGCTCTCCTGGAAACCATTGTACCTATACTACCGAGAGGAAGGTGAAAACCTATGATACCTTAAGACATGGAAACACTCATGGCAAGCAATCTGCTAATCGAAAACCAAAATGAACATGAGAACTGAATTGCAACATACCTGGGTGCATGATCATGAAGGTTATGTAATTTTGGTCGGGAGGTCGGGAGACCGACTACCAAGAATTCACAAGGCACATTTTGGGCCATTGGGAGACTGTCTGACTACTAGAACTACGCAATGCACAGTCTAGTCTGGCTGTTGACTACTAGGATTGCACAATGTGCAGTTCCAGCTGGGAAGGACTACTGGCCTAGGGACAGATTTGAGCAATTTCTTGGGCTAAGCAACCACTTTCCTCTAGAAATATGCAAAACAATCTCGAAGGCCAGTGCCGGCTAGGAATGTGCAAATCTGGGGAGGAAGGTGAGCCTTCCTTTCCCAAACTACGCAAAGCAGCCTTGGTGAAGGCAAAGACCAGGCCAAGGTTGGCCCAACTCGCCAACGGGCAACTGAAAGCAAGTAAGTTAGTGAATACATGGTGACACTAAGCGATAGCAGAAGTGATTACCAGTGCATGAAAACATGAATGAAAGATTAAGAAAATAGAGCAACATGCATGCAGGTGAGGGAGTTTGTTGGTTGGGAGAACGTATGTGCAAAACAGTTTCATGCATGCGACAGTAGTGAGATAGAAACGAAAAATGAAACAGAGCTAGGACCAGCTAATATACATGTAAACGACAACACGTTCTCAAAGAAATCAAGAAAACAGTACTCATACAAGCAAAAACACAAAAAAGCGACAAAAATGTAGCATACGGTGTGGGAAGCTGACTTACCCCAAGACAACTGAGCTCAATGTGCTGACTGCTCCTAGATGTGATGTGGGATGTTAGAGCTGTAAGGTTAATGTGAGGAATGATATTTGCAGCATCCGGTTGATGAATTTCGATAACATCAAGGTTGTGACACGCATGCCACAAATCTAGGGGAAGCGACACTTGGTGGGAGGTTTCTGAATTGCTCCTTGCATGTAACACCCAACTGCTAAACATAGATCCCTAAGACAAGGGATGCCTTTACATGCTACCTTAGGAGAAGTAGCCTATGCATGCAAGTCCAATTTTCTCGGTCCTGGAGGGAACCGGTCAACTCAACTGTAGATGCAAGAGACTACTCGACTGCTTGAGAAAAATGTGCATTTCTCGGTAGGAGATGGGCTAGTTGTGTAGGAAATTTGTACAATTTCTGGGTAGAGCAGCTAACTGCTACTCAGATTTGCATAAATCCTAGGCTAAAAAACCTACTGTTGGGAAAATTTGTGCAAATCCTACTAAGAGGGGTGGCTGGAAGGATTGCACAATCCTGGAGCCTAGCAGGCTGTCAGAGAGGACTACACAATTCCTGGAGGGAAGGCTGGTTTCCCTCCATAAATGTGCAATCTTCAATGGGAATTTTCTCAGCCTACAGTTGGACCAAGTCTGGGTGAGCAACATGTGAGCGGAATGGATCAATTGTGATCGATAGGCTACCTTTGTGTGAGGAAAACACTTGAGGCTTGAGTACTTGACGAAGCAAGATAAAGTGCTATGTAATGTTGCTAGGGAGGCTCCAAAACGAGCTAAGGAAAAATTTTGGAGGGTGGTTGTAGCCGCTACAACAAATTGATAACACGAATATCCACTTTAATAGGATTTACAATAGGCTTGATCCAAAATCCTTAGCCACAAAGGTGTCCCCTTCAAGCCAAATTGCTCTAATAAAAAATGTTGGTTTTAACCATTTCTTTTAATTATTAAAAATGGATTATTAATAAAAATAGAAAATATGCAATGACACACACATACACATTTAACGCAAATATTTTTCTGTGGAAACCCAAACTCGGAAAACCATGAAATTTTTTCAATATATTATATCTTTACAATTTTACAATAAAATATGTATATCATGTGGCATCCAGAAACTGCAATACATTAACATTGGATTAGAATGTAATGACAAATCCTTACCTAGAATTAGACTACCACAGACCACAATAACTTTGTACCATAAAACTAACAAAAATATAAATTGTGTGACTAAAATTTCCAAAACAGATAAACATTATTATTATTATTATTTTCTTTTTTTAGGGGGGGGATCTATAATCATGTAAATAAATAACACATACCCAATAGTAAAGTATAGACACTTACCCACTTCATTAGTATGTATCTATAATGGCCCCATGGCTAGATTCTCACTTTATCTATATTTTCTCTACATCAGTAGACCCATAAACACTCAATGACATGTCTCGCACATGTGACATACATGGTAGTTATAAATCACAAATCTATACCCGTATATCCCAAGATAATCTCACCTATAATGCCTACCAAGGATAATTTTAGGGACTAGATTTTTCCAATGGGCTAATTTTCCATGTTTTGTTTCTAAAGAAAGATATTTTTCAAATTCCCTTGTTATTTCTAAAAATGATTGACCCAAATTTCATAAGATATATTTATTTTACCTTAATGTTTGGAATTTTTTTATAGAACCTACATAAAATCCTTGGAAATTTTAATATTTTTACAAAAATATCTCCAAACATTATACAAATTGCATAATAAGGACTAGTAACATTTTCCGCATTACCTACACTTAAGGATAATTTTCCATCCTTAAAATTTTCCCTCTCCCCCATCGCATCCATTCTTACAAGGATATTTTAGAGATCATGATGGATCTTACTTATTCATGGAATGCAACACATAATAGTTCCTTCTTCTTTCCCAAAGAAATATTCAAAAATTTCCTCTCACTAAGTGTATGCATAGCTCAAGCCAGATATTTCATATCCCATTGACGTGTTAACCAATTCAACCATCAAATATTGGTCCTAACACCTTCAAAGAAGAAAATGTGGCCAAAATTTCTCCTGCTACTAAAGTGGATATTTTGATAAATGCCAAACTCTCCTTGGATATAGTTTTTACCTTAAAAGGAAGGTCATATATGACACTCTCTTCTAATAGGCTCATAACAACTTTAATTAGTTATATTTAGAAACACCAAGACTCAATCTAATCATGTAAAACATCATATTGACACATGGATAGATGCATTTGTCATCTAGTATAAATAGAGGCCCCTTCACAATCCTAGGGCCATATCCATCCAAGCCAAAGTGTACAATCTCGACAAAGGTAGTTTCATCTATCTAATTACATATAGATCACGGGTATCCAACTAGTCCCTTTAAAAAAAACATAGGGAACCATCTATATTTGTATTGATTCTTATGTCATAAACCAAGTTTATCCCAAAGGAAACTTCCCTACCCCATTCACCAACTACGTCATTGTTGTATGTGTAGGACATGAGTACCTCTCCCAATTGGATGGTTTCTTAGGGTTCAAAAAAATATGGATCAACCATGTAGATCAATACAAAAGTACTTTCACCACACCTTTTCCCACATTAATCTACCACTTTATGTAATTTAGCCTAAAAATTATAAAAACACCTACTAGGGTGTCATGTCTTATGTATTTCATGACTTCAAACATTTCATACCTTGGTCGTTTCATTTCATGGTTAGGTAATAGTTTACATAACCTAGAAGGCCTCTACATCATTTTCTTACAACTATAAAACAATAATATTTGCTTGAACCCTTCAAGTGTGTCTTGAACAAAACTATGTGATGTTTGCTAGGCTTCATGATTTCCTAAAATGGAATCATAATCATTCCATTGAAATTCCTAGTAATCAACAACCCCTGTCCCTAATGACATTGTGCCAATTCCAAAGTTTACAAGATAAGGATAATTTTCTACATGTTTTGTTTCTTGGTTATTAAACTTGCACCCATGGATTCTTAAAATTGTTGTTTTAGGACATCCCTTTATAATGGGATGACCATGTGCAACAATGTTTTTTCACATTAAAGCATGCTCTCTTGAATGTCCCATTAATTATTCCCCCAAAAGTTAAAATAGATTTTATCCTTTACTTATCCACTTTGGTAGTATCCGTTGTTAGGTGAGAGCTAATCCAACAAAAGGAAGATCATTGCAAGAATTCTATTTACTATGTTGGAAAGAACTTATTAGGATATCATATAAAATATAATCATAAGGAGAAATTTGCCTTTATCATCATCCACTCAATCTAAAAAAACTTTCATCGCATCTTGTTTCATACCACTAAAGTTGTAACAAATTCCAATCCTATGAAATACTTCTAAATTGATAAATAATCAAAGGTAAGTGTTAGTAATATTCATATTATTACTTCTTCCTTGAGTTTCATATTCCTATACATTGTGATATCCAAATGAAATAAATAACACCAATCCAACTAATGGTAAACCTCATTGTTGTTATTCCTAGTCTTCCTGCTAGTAGGTGACTTAATCCATAATTTTTGTTCTTCCTAGTATTTATCTCTTGGGTTGTTGACCCTAATGTTACTATGTCTACTTAAAAAAAATGTATCCCAAGCCATGTCAAGTGTGAAAAAAAAATCATTATGTGATATGAGTGAAAATCCACTCACTCGGCCATAGAGAAGATGAGGAGAAAAAAACAACTCATGTGACCAGAAAGAGGATGAGGAGCAAGAATCTATGAACCTAGCCATAGAGAGGGCCAGGAGTGAGGAGCCACTCACTTGTCCACTCATGAAAACCATAAAAAGGGTGAGAACTGAGAGGCCACTCACATAATGGTCATAGAGAGGGTGAGGAGTATTCACTTGATGATTATAATCTTCTATTTGGTTTAGAGTATAGGAAAATATGAAAGTTCATGGAAAATGACTTAAAAAATTAAGATTTCATCATTAAACTAAGGCACATTAAAATATAATCCAAACTTAATATATATAAGATCCTATGGATAAATTTTATAACTCCTTGTATCCAACAAGAAAATATTTGTTTTCAGAAAAGAGCATTTACTGACATGGATGAAATGTTAGGCACAACCAACATTTATTGTTTATATTCATCAAATTAACAATGTTTCCATGAAATTTTAGTAGATGTATTTTTTTTCTATTTATTTGTTCTTCGATAATGATATCTAAGAACATTGACCAATGGAAAAACTAATAGTAGTCACATGGTAATTATGCTAGGAAATAATAATTTTGCACTAAATGGGAACCATTCAAAAATGTATACAACATTTCAACTAACAACATAAAATTAAACCCAATGGGGAGGATAACATCCATTTAAATATGAGCTTCTATCATATATATCCTCACTTAATGGCCAAATGGGTTCCCCTAATTGGTAGTAGGGGATAACGTAAATTTGGCTATCATGGTAGATATATATTCCTACATCTTGGTTGGATCTAGCCTAACTTATTTAATTTCATCAACTTCATGGAATCAATTCATCCATCTCTTTGCAACGTTGAATTATATTGATCTATCAAAACTAGCTTTGTATCCTTCTTAGGAAATTTGACAAATTTTGATGTTCCGTGGGATGTGATTTCAACAAAAATGATCTCACCTCCTCCAAAATATGGATTTTCCCAAGAATTTATCCTTTTTAAATGTCGATAGTAAATATCAAATATGTGGATCTTCCTTCATCAATAAACAACTACAACCACAAAATTTTGAATGCTGCAAGTTGTTCCTCGGTCATAGAGTTTCCTCTAGTTAAATAAAGCTTCCCATTGATTATTCCATTTCTTTTTTTTGTTACTCTTATTGGCCACTAAAACATCCCTAAAGGCATGGAACGAGCTAAGGCCACCATAAAGAGCATGAACATATTAGTTACAGAATAGGAAAATATGGAAGTTAAAACTTTCGAAAAGAAAAAATGTGGGTCGATAAGGAAACAAAAGACATTGTAACATTGTATATGCTCCTTCTTTTATTGTAATGATTGTCTTTATAAATACAATTTATGTTTGCTAGAATTGATGAATGGGATGAAAAATCCATGATTTAAGGGAAGAGTTGAAAATTTTGCTTTGATGGTAGAACTAAAAGCACCACCACATATAAATGGCAAGAATTGTGGGGCAAGAAAAATGCCCAATTTTTCCATGTTTTCATTACACGGGCAAGTGGAGGCAAGAAACCAAGGGGAAAGAATGAATATTGAAGAAAAAAGGGAGAATGGAAAGAAAAACAAGGATTTAGATAGTAGGAGAACACAAGATAGGCACAACATGAGAGAATGTTGGAGACAGAATGATCTTTTTAGTGCAAGAGCGTCAATATTGAGCAATGGAGAAAGCTTGTTGAGGCTGGTAGGATGCGATTCCCTATGTTAATGTATTGAAGCTATGGATTGTGTGTTTCCAAGCTCGGAAGGATCAGTGGCAGAGTGAGAGGATATTATTGGGTGATGGGTGCTTGTTGTATGGTTTATAAACTAGTAGGTAGGGTATAAATTCATTGGAGTGTGTTATAGATAAAAAATCCACCCCTAGGGTCCAATACAAGGGGATAAAACTTGCAAAGTGAGTGTGCCAAAACGTGATTTGTGGAAGGCTCTAGAAAGGTGGAATTGGAGGCTTTAATATTCCCTTATTGTTCTTGTTGAGCAAAACTAGGCCCAACAAAGCTACATGTCAGAGTTGCTTGAGTAACCTAGGGCTAACAATGCCCTGGTGCCATTGTGTTGGAGAACCATAGCACATTTTAGCATGGATATGGATTGATTAGGTCATATTCGATCACTCATAGTGGATAAGCATTAGAGATATTTTAAGATAAAAAATGGGCTTAAAAAAATTGTACAACCAAAATCAAATTTATAAGAACCAATAGGATTCAAGATGATGATGTAAACTATGGGAGACGATTCACCATTTTTGGAGTAAAATTATTAAGAAATAAAAAAAATAAAAACTACTTTTTCAACTAGTATTTTCAACTTATCTTCTTATGAATTTATTCAAATCTTGAGTGAGAGAACTCATTCAAGGTAGAATATAATTCCTCATCCAAGGAGTACCCATGTTGCATATTTTTTATGGACTCTACTACATGAAAAATTAGAAATACATGAAAAGTGTTATTGCAATAATGTTTTTTCAAGTGTTGGTATTATGAAAAATGTGTTGTCCTTTTTGGTAACCTACTTAATAAACATGTCAACATGATGGTAGAAGGATGAGTGTTCATGGAAATATAGATGTGGAAGAAATATTGGACAAAGGAATATTAGTTCAGAGATAGAGGAATGATAAAGATGAAGGTTGAAGAAGTATACGCGCGTTCTATGAAATAAAGCTTCGTATATGTGGGTATGAATTAGAAGAAAAGGTGAATACAATCTTCGAGCCATTGTATTCTAAATACCAAGGGTCTTTACCATGTTATTTACCCATATTATTGAGACCATGAACGGATATTTGATCTCGTCAAAGAATACCATCAACATTATGTTGGCATTATGGCACAGGTTTGGAGCTATGGCACAGGTGTTGTCCTTGATGGCAACTCTCTTTGGTAACAGACCTCAGTTCAGGCACTCAGAAAGAAGAAAAAGACATATATGCAGGTTCATCTAGACAAAGGCGCGTATACACACGGGTTATACATTACAAAAGCGCGTATATGTTGGGGATCATATTTTTGGTCCATGGTAGTTAATCCTTGGAATTTGAACCTATGTTTTGGACCAAGGCGTCTTGGCAGATGTGCTGATCCCTAGTTTTGGGTTCATGGTATTGAAATGTTATGGTTTTGGACCATGGTATTGAGGAAGGCCTAAGACTATAAAAGAGGAAGGAGATCATGTGGCAAAGGGGAAGCTGAATTATTATTGAACATCTGATAAAGTCCTAGAGCTGGTATACTGGTAATGGTGCAGATCTGGATCTAAATGAATAAGGAACATTAGTGCAAAAGGAGGATAAGTTCTATTCATGGGTCATAATCTTTAAGATTGAATGATAGTATCTTTGTATGATCTTGATCTGCTAGATATGACGCTTGCTTGATCTATCTGATAATCTGGGGTAATTAATGATTGAATAGTTGAAAGAGTGAATTATCCTTCATAAGATCTGTACGCAGGTTTAGTAAGGCGAATACGCATATACACGCAGTTTCAGTGAAGTAAAGGAGCATATATGCAGGTTGTTCCATACGCAGAAGCGTATGCACGCTAGTTTCAGGCTGTTGAAATAGAGTATATAATCTAAGATGTGATCTAGTTGCTTCTGACTATTGTTGCTGTGTTCTGGGTTCTGTTTTCTAGTGTATGGTTTCTGGTACTATGTTTTGGGTACAGCTATAAGAAGCTTCTTGATTCAGATCTAATTTGTGAAAAGGAGATTGGTTGATTCTTGATGATTGTTTGATGTTCATGGATCTAGTCTGAAAATTGATGAAACGTTGTCCCTGGAAGAAAAAGAAGGTTGTAGCCTTCTGTAGGATAGCACCTACGTACTAGTATCTTGGCTAGTGTAAGAGCTAAGGGGGTTGTAGCTCCCTTCCAGGAGAAGCTGGAAAATGAGAGATATTTGTAGCTCTCTGTAGGTGGCAGCCTGCGTACTGGTAAAGGACTACACCAATACATTGTAAACAGAATTTTCTAATTAAAGAAAGATAGAGACGAATTGCAGCAGGTGGTTTTCACCCACATTGGGTTTCCACCTTATATCTGGTGTTCTTGTGTGTGATTGTCTTTCTGCTCTATTTTACTCTCTGGTTACTGGTTATTTGATGCTACATCTCAGATTAACAAACATCATCTTAAAGTTTAAGTAAATTAAAAGTTTGCTCTGTATACGCAGTTTTACTTCTGAATAGTTGCGTATATACGCGAGTTGAATTAACTGAAGTAGCGTATACAATTTGGTTTTTGAAAAGGATTATTTGACTTGATAATATTGATTCACCCCCCCCTCTTAGTATTATTTCCAACACATTAGTGTGGTTTTGAATTGTGGTATTGGATAAGGGATAAGCTATATAAGGAAATGAAGATCAAAGTACTTTGGTGTGCAAGAGATAAATATTTCATGAATATTTAGATCTGAATCAAGTGTGAATGTAATGGGTTAATAATGAATTGTTTGATTTGAAACTAAGTATGCACCCAGGAATTTGATGATGGAACAGATCCAATAGATCTCTAATGACTATATTGATAATGGATTAATTTGATCTGTAATAATTATGTCTGATGCATGTTTCATTATGTATGTCGAAAGATGGGTTTGTTCTAAAGGTCTGATTTGTAACAAAGATATAAGCCAATAATTGCATATTTGTATGTGGGTTTGATAACCTGAAAGGTGTGTACATACATGGGTTTAATGCTAGTAAGTCGCATATTGATTTCGCACTTTGGGAAGATCTGTACATGGGTTTGATTCCTGAAAAGCGCGTATATATGCAGAAGAGTTTTGAGGAAAGTGTGCATATAATCTAGGGTTTTGATGAATAAGATGTCTTATCAATCTAATTAGTCTTGCTACATTTATGTTGTCTATCAATGAAGTCTTACTTGATGATTTGGGCTTAAGAGTGAAGATTAAAGTTGAATTTATTGATTACTTGAAGAATGATGATGTTTCTAGCTATATATGATTGAAGATATGTGATGATTTTGTGACTATTTCAGAATGATTCAATGGTTCAATGTGTAACTCAATGTTTATTTCAGAATGACAATGATTCAATTTCAGGTTTCAATGTTTTGAGATTTGTACGTAGGTATGCTTCAAGGAATTTACGTATACATGTGGATTTGCTAAAGTAAAGAAGCATATATATTCTAACATTTTATTGATCAGGGTTTTCAATTGGTTCATTGAGTTGATGTAGTGTTTTTGTTCAGTATTGGTATTTTGGTTAAGGTGATCTGACCGTTTTGGTTTTTTGAGAATAAGTTGATTGATTTGGGTCTCAGTTGGTTTAGTGATTGGTTGATTCAATTGGCTCAATGATTGAATGATTTGTTGCAGTGATCAGTTTCAGTATTTAAGTGATGGTAGTGGGCCGATTCTGAAAATTTGAAGAAATGTGGCCTATAGATTTGATTGTTTGGTTCAAGTGGTTCTAGTGTGAAAATTTATCAAACATGGTCCACGGTGGTGTATGGGATTAAAGCCCCCTTCCAGTGGGATCTGGAGAATGAGAGAAGGTTGTATCTTTCTACAGGTGGGTGCCTTCATGTTGGTATAAGCATGTTCCATCACAATATTGTAAGAATTGTTTCATCATAATAAAAAGAAGGAAGAGACGACAACAACGATAGTTTTTTTGCACATTGGGTTTCCACCTAAAAATCATGGTGTTCATATGTGTGATGCCTTATTCTATTCTTACTACACATGGTTATTTTATATCTAATGTTGATGAATTACTAACATACTCGTTCAAGATAAAATTGATTGAAAAAATTAATTGATTG
This sequence comes from Pinus taeda, assembly GCA_000404065.3. NCBI lineage: Eukaryota > Viridiplantae > Streptophyta > Pinopsida > Pinales > Pinaceae > Pinus > Pinus taeda. The sequence goes on along the minus strand of APFE031272537.1, from coordinate 82,067 downwards.
GATATACACTAGTTGTGTGCGTTAAAGTCCCATACATACACATGTTTACTTCAGAGTAGTCACATACATAAATCAGAATAAGAAAATTAAATCAAGTTTTGTTAAAACACTGATTCAACCCCCCTCTTAGTATTTTTCCTAAAATTTGGTATCAGAGTAGGTCCTTCGGAAGAAGCTTGATCGCTTGAAGGAAGATTCATCAAGATGAGCAATAAAGAAGGGAAAACATCTATCAGGCCACCATTGTTCAACAAAACCAATATAGTTTTCTGGAACGTAAGGAAAAGAGCTTACTTACAGTCACTTGGAGCAGATGTATGGGGAATAATTGAAGGAGTCGACCAATATCCATCCTCGATTCCCACAAATGAATTAGAAAAGAAGAAATATGAGACCAATTCAAAGGTTTTCAATGCTCTATTAGGAAGCTTGGCAGAATCCGAATTTTTCAAAGTCATGTAGTTGAATACATCAAAGGATATATGGGACAAGATCATCGAAATCTATGAAGGTGACACCAAGGTAAAATTTCCAAACTTCAAACTCTTAGAATTTAGTATGAAACTCTCAGAATGCACAATGATGCAAGTATGAAAAGTTTCTTTCTTAGGGTAAATGAGATCGTGAATTCTATGAGAAATGTTCATTAAGAAATAAAAGAATCATCACTGGTTGAAAAAATATTAAGGTCTCTAACTCCGAAATTTGATTCGAAATTTTTTTCCATACAATAAATACAATACTTGAAGAATATTAGAATTGAACAAATTCATGGGATTCTAACAACCTATGAAATGAATAAAGTGAGTCCCTCAGATATAAGAGAAGTTGCATTCAAAGCAACATCAAAAGGGGAAGAAAATGAAGAATTAGGTTATGTATCAGAAGAAGAAGAGGAAAACTTCATCAAGAAACTCCAAGTGTGTACTGGAAGACTCAGAGGTAAGCTTCCCTTCAAATGTTTTTGTTGTGGTAGAGTTGTCCATTACACTGATAAGTGTCCCTATAGAGAAAATCATGAGAAAGGGAAAGAAATTACAAAAATAAATAGGAGAGGGTTTGAAAACAAGAGAAATTTTTATACACATGAATATAGTGATGGTCTTTCAAATGGTAAAGAAGGTTATTTTGATCAAGAATGTCAATTACTTATGGAATTTGAGGATAGAAGTAGTAATGAGTCTGATGATAATTTCATGGATTCCCTAGAAGTAAATGATATTTTTATTGAACAAATATCTCAACTTAAGATTTGTATATAATAATCTAAATTAGCATAAGAAACTTTGAAGAAACAAATCATAAAAAAGGACGAGCATAATGAAAATCTAGAATGTGAATAGTAAGTCTAACGAAAGAACTTGAAAAAGAAAAAAGATCTTAATCTTAGATTTTCTAAAGGATCTAAAACGTTAGATGAAATCATCAAAGTTAAACACTCTCCTCTTATAAAAACAGGTCTTGCATATAGTGAAGAAACATCAAAGACTGTAAAATCTTCTACAGAAACAGGAATTTATCTCAATGCAGTAAAAAGAAACAGTCAACAAAACTCTAGCCTAAATCAAAAGAATAAAGGACCAAATACTTCCCAAGTAAATTCTGCTCGATTCAATCAAAAGGAAAACAAAACTAGAAGGTACTATACTCCAAGAACCTTCTACTTTAAACAACAATGTTTCGCTTGTCACAATTTTGGTCATAAGGATGCTCAATGTGTTTCTTACAAAACTATCATGACTAGAGAAGAAAGAAAACAAAAGAATGAGATTGGGGTAAATAAATACTCTTAAGATGCCTTCTCTCCTCTTCAATATAAAACTAAATTCTCTTTTTGCAATAAATTTGGGCATAAAGAATCTGAATGCATGAGTAAAGGATGATCAACACCTTAGAATGAGAAAATTGCAACAACATCTGAGGTATGGAAGAAGAAGACCATCGAATCAAGGAACTATGGTCTAGATTTATATGCAGGAGATCAAGAAAATATGTGGTACATTTACAATGGATGCTCAAAACATGTGATAAGTGATAAAGATAATTTTATGTCTTTTAATGAAATAAAGAAAGAAAAGAACGCAACCTTTGGAAATAATTCACCTGCTGCTATGAAAGGAAAGTGAACTGTTTTGCTGAAAGAAAATGTTAAAGATATAAATGTTTTGTTTGTTGATGGGTTGAAGCATAACTTGTTAAGTGTTAGCCAAATATGTGATAAAGGGAATGAATTTGTTTTCAAATCAAAAAATTGTGTGGATCGAAATCTCAATACAGGAAAAACCATAATAAAAGGAACAAGAACTTTAGGAAATGTCTATGTCTTGGAAGGTGATCTAGAACAATGTTACTTAAGAAAAGTAGAAGAAAGTTGGTTGTGGCACAAAATATTGGGACATCTAAGATTTACTCAAATACATAAGACAAGCAAGCTAGGAGAAGTTGATGATTTTCCCAACATCTCTCTACCAGAAAATAGTATATGAAAATCATGTCAATTCGGTAAGAAAACTAGGGTATAATTCAATGCCAAATAAGGTTACACAAGTAAGCCACTTGAACTTATTCATACTTATTGGTGTAGGAAGATGGGGAAAAAGTGAACAATATTTCATCTTATTTATTGATGACTTTACTAGAATGTGTTGGATTGGTTTATTAAAACATAAAGATGAAGCATTTAATAAATTTAAGGTCTTCAAAGTTTTATTAGAGAATGGGTTAGAATTAAAACTTAAATGTCTCAAATCTAACAGAGGAGGAGAACTCATATCAGATGATTTTTTTCGACTTTTGTGAACATGGAATCAAGAGGCATTTCTCTATAGCTAAGACTCCTAAAAAAATTGGTTAGTAGAAATAATGAGAAAAACAATTCAGCAAATGGCATGTTCCATGCTTGATGAGTCCAAGACACCTCATATCTTTTGGGGGTGAAGAAACACATACAATGATAACTATTCTCAACAAA
>APFE031272537.1:35933-65057 GCA_000404065.3 Pinus taeda | reverse complement strand
AATGTTGACTGTGATTGGAAGGAAGGTAGGATTCTCGAATAAAGAGGCACAATAAGGTGTCATAAGTTTTGAACCATTGGGCATGGAGTCATATATTGAGGCATGCGAGCGTTTTCTTGGTCACAAGGGGATACAGAGCGGGATAGCCACGCAGGATACAATACTTGGACTGCTGAAAGTGTGGAATGAACATCAGGGATGAAAGGCAAAGAGAATCATTTCATCATGCTGACAAAGGGGAGAAGTGGATGAGTGGGATCCCGGAGCAGTTAAGAATTCCAAAGACATGCACTCATTTGTGAAAGAAACAGGGTAAACCAAAGCATTTAAGAATTCTAGCTCATAACTGTTTCAGAAGAAAACATCGAAAAGTGCAGAAATTGAACTTAAGGTGTATTTAAACAAATCTTAAGCTATTATTTTTTCCTGCAACTTAGAAAGGCGGAAAGATGATAAAAGCATAAAATAAACAGGGAAGAAGAACACTTATTGGATCATGCAGAGACAGAGGAATTCCGTGATCATTCCTTGGCCAAGAGAAAACAACAAGTTGTTTCGCAATATGCTTTCAGCAATCTTTGATTATGAAAAAATATGACAGTTACAGTGCAAGTCTTTACTCAGAGAAAATTGCTGGAAAAGAAACTGACCAACAACTACTACTAGCAACCAACCAACCCTTTACAATATCTCTTCGGGTGGTTTTTATAGACAATATCAGAAAGACATCATTACAAGTGACCTTGACATGTCTGCTCAGAACTCTTCAAAAATCTAAATGTTGCTGGAAATAAATGCAAGTAAATATTTTGGCTGCGCTGGGGGCAGCTGAATCGGAACAGGTGACGAGGTGGCCTTTGGGGACCAGATGCGGTGCTGTTGAAGTCAATGTGCTTTGGGACTGCAGTTTGGCTTAGGTGTGAATTGAATGTGCAATTATTATGATTTGAGAGCTTTAAGTATTTCGCTCTCCTCCTATGGATCTGCTGGAATATATTCAATTTTCTCTTGCTTTGGGCCGCTGCTCAAGATATTCTCTGATACACTTTGCCGCTACATTGATGATTTCCGCCGTCGACTGATACTCTTTGACACGCTTGAAGCCTGCTGATTTGATCTGATACACTTTAAACTCTGTGGATGATCTGCTGCTATCTTCTAACCGGATCCTTTGGCATGATTGGGCGATTTCGGGCTTTTTCGACGCGCAGTGGGCTTGGCAATCAGAAGGTTCCCTGAGGATTCCTCGAAATGGCCTATTTCCCGTAGCGATACGCGAATCGAAAACTGCCTCTGTTTCTTGATCTGGAGCTCCGAAGTGCGACTTTTCTCCTTGCGCGAAGCTTTTTCGGCGTTTCTCGCTGCTGACGTAAGCACTGCGTCAGCTGTACGGCAGATGACGTCATCAGTGGGTCCCTAGTACAGCATGACGTGGTGAGGTACTGGATGAACTGTTGATGAAGAGGTTCCAATGCAATATCGCGATATCACGTCGGCGGGGAAGAGGGGGATCATTGGGTTGGACATGTGGTGCTTACGATTGCCGATATGCGATATCGCGATATCGCAACGGGGGAGACGGCGGGGTGAATAGATTGGACACTCGGCGCTTGTGATTGCCGATCGCTGATTTCGCGATGTCGCATCGGCAGGGAACGGATGGGCATTGTTTTGCATGAAAGTGAGATGGCGAGGTTGCGACGCGAAAACGGATTTGAGGGGAAAAGGTAAGTAAGTGGGTGTGAAGGGCTTTTAAAGTTTTGGAAGGGGTCCGACTACTTCGGGGGAGTTTTATACTTAGGAAGGAGTCCAAAGTATGTGGAAGGTGGTTTCGGAGGCTGGGTTCTTGCTTAGTTTCTGATAAACTTAAACAATTCCTGGGACTTGCTATGGCTATTTTTCAACCAGGGGAAGGGATATTACATAGGGGAATTTACTTAATATTAATACGGGGACAGGAAAGATAGGGAGCTAGATAATAACGTTAGTGGTTAATATGGAGATGATAAGAAAGCGCTAAGTTTCGGATGAACTTAGGCTGTTGCAGGGGGCAGGACCATACTTCAAGAGAAGATATGGAACAACTTTGAGTAAAGCAGATCTTTACTCAATCGGAGTGATGAACATGATGAACTTAAGAGGTGTCATGCAGATCTTGACCTCTTTTGGGGATGTTAGTTAGTGATCGGGGGAGAAAGCAGAGAAGGGGAGTCAGTTATACCTCATTCGAGCCCTTTTTCTTACAAATCTTTGCTGATAATGTTCTGCATGATATGATGCCTGCAAACTTGGAACTTGTCGGCAATTCAACAGCCTCAGAACTACCTACCCAGCCTACTTGCCTAGCATTTTTCTTCTTTTGCTTGGGGTGCACTTAGACTTGCAAACCCATCATACATTTTTCTTTTGATGCTTTCCTATCTACATACTACCCTTATTTCTTCCAGAGCCCAGATTAAATTGTTGGACTCTTCTGTTTCTCTACCTATCTAAGTGTCTGCCAAGATTAAACTGTTTGGACAAACTTACAATCTCTATATTCTAAAACATGAAATTTAAACCTAGGGAGACCAAGATTAAACTGTTTGGACCTCCCTTTAACTAGAATAGCGATACCAGGAAAAATTTACAAAACTTGAAGGAAATTGAATAAATCTTGAAGTAGCCTTCTTCATGTGGAGACTGTTTGAGAAAATATGGAGCATTGCAGCAAGCAAAGTACAACATATTTGGCCTGTGAAATGCCAATCATGAAAAATGAATACCTGCTGCAGCAGGAGCTAACACTATGTATTGGGGATCCCTTCCGGGATTTCGGATCTAAGTCATTGACTCAAGCATCCTGCCCACACAGCATACTGTCTGCGACTATGTCCCACCCGTTAGTGCCTATGATCTGAGGTATCCTTAGATGGCCAAGATTTTAGGGACTTACACAAGGTGATTGGGGCAGGATGCCTTGGTACCTAACACAGACGGACCTACTTCGTCTTTAGTTTCTGGGAGGGTGCTCGTCTTCATGAGATTACTTGGCCCCTCAATTTGAGGTTTAGGCGAAGCTCTAGGGTAACTATAACTATACATTTGGCCAACCCTCTCTGTTATTCATTGTGATACTCGGTTTCATCTCCAATGATTAGTGATTATTAGACAAGGTCATTTCCCACTGTTTGTTGATTGATCAACTTAGTGTATTTTTTATATATTTTTTAGGTACCCATGTGCTATCATTGAGACTTTAACAAATATCATGATAAAATTTAAAATTGATAAAAGTTTACGGTCACCGTGGCTACATCTAGCCCTCGTCGTCAATCTAGACAATTTTTAGGACTTCCTCCACTCATTGTGGAAGATCCTCTGAGCTCTAGTGAACTAGATTCCCCATCTTTAGGGAATCTGTCTCCTCGATATCACACAGAATCTGTTTGGACAACTAACGATTCAAGTTTGCTGGAGGATTTCTTTACCAAAGGATTTCTTCCTCCCTTTAACCCTCTTCTCACGAATCCGTTGGACCCACTCTTGGTTCCCGTGGCAGCTGTACTCTCTGTCTCTTTAGAAGGAACATTTCCATCCATCCCATCGACAACTAATGGGTCATGGCACTCTGTGGACACTTTTGGTCCTCCACCACTTCCTTAGTCAACAATCACCACTACACAGTTGATGGAAAACCCCACTATCCCATTTGTCCCAGGTACAACGACTCACATGACACCCTCCATGAGTGTAACCTAGCCGATGCCAAGTTCCACCCCTATAGTGTCAAACTATATACCTTCGACAAGTTCTACATACAACGCTCCTTATAATGCTCAATATAGCACTATTAGCGCGGTTCCCATCCACCAACAATATGGTCGACAACCATCATATAGTTCAATCCCCCAGATTCAAGTATCTGGGGGTATTCCCAATATGCACATACCGGTCGGGAATGTAACAGTTCCCTCTCCATTCTCAGGCATGCATGGTTAGTCATTGATTGACATGAGCATTCCTTATGTCAATCAAGGACATATGGTTAGTTCTGTGGTGGGCGGGAATCTTCAAGGAGGTCCCAACCAATGCATGGGCACACCCTACTCACAAATTCAAATGAGTGAAGGGAGTACTGCTTATCTTGGGGGAAATACTATACCCCAACATCATATTCCCCATGGAAATGCACACTACAACGCCATACCCCAAGGAAACTACTATACCACACAGCCTATGTATAATATTGGAACTCAAATGATGGGAGGACTGCAAGGTTCCTCAAGTCATATGTCGTTTCCTTAGTCCAAGTCAGGGGCACCACACTCTTTGCCTTTCTTGGCGACGTTGGATATCCCCAACTTGTACAAACTTACAAATGACTCCATCTACCACAACTTACTTTGGCCGCCAATCCTGCATAAGATACCAATGGACATGCCCAAGTTTGAAGGGAAACACGGGGAGGATTCGGGCACTCATATCACCACCTATCATCTTTGGTGTGTTTCCAACTCCATGGTCGATGACAGTGTCAGGTTACGTCTTTTTCCTTGCACCCTCATTGGCAATGAGCTAAGTGGTACATTGAGTTACCATGCATGTTAGTAAGTACCTTCGACACTCTAGCGATGGAATTCTTAAATTACTTCCAGCTACCCATCCGCTATGAGACTAGCATAGAGCTCCTCACTTCATTACGTCAGGATACTGCCACCCACATCTCTGATAATATAGATGAATGGAGACATAAGTGGAGGTTAGTCAAAGCTCCCCTCCCAGACTATCTCTTAGCGGACTAGTTCTGCAAGTCCCTACTCCCGCAAATCGCTAAAGATGTTGCTTTAGGTGGTGTAGTCACAAAATACCAATCCATATGTCGTTCCCAACACTTAGATCTGATATATTCATAGTCTGGCACTCTTTACGACATAATCCCCAATGCCCCTCGTAACTCCAATGTCTCTACTACTCAGCATCCTGGAGCGCACGCCGATGGGATTGTCGGCACAACCTCTAGGGCTATTGTAAAACAACTCAACGGACACATTGCCTAGATGTCAGTGGACCCCTCTACCAAATAAACTACTCTTCCTACCACCGTGATAAAATTTGCGTAGTCTACGCAAAAAATCGGTGGTCAGAACAAGAAGAATAAGAAAAAGGCTGCTCCTTCTGAGGAGCAGTCAACGAAGCAACAAAACCCAAAACAGAAGGTTGTTGCACCTATTGATGATGAAAAGGACAAACCCACCAGATTCCCTTGCAAAATCTATGTAGAAGACCACATGACCTATTGTTGCCCGCGTCTTCAAGAATGCACATAATACATTGCTAAAAAGGATATTGGTAGGACCCCCACTGTCCTTAATAATCCTTTCCCTGCTCAATAGCAGCAAAACCTTATTGCAAAACAATCCCAACCCTCGTAAAGGGGTAGCAATAGATCACAACATCCTTCATTTGGCGAAGGATCTTCTACCATTTACACCTTTGAAACAGTAGACCCACCGCTTCCCAACGATTTGCATATTGAAAGGTGGGTTTTTGACCTTGTAATTCACCCCCCCAAAGGGGCACTTCGATGCACAATGCACAATACATCTGCATGTGCCACCCAAAACTACAACATTGTAGAAGACTTGGTGCAAGTGTTGTGAGCTATGTCAGTGCTCAAAGTATTACAAACATGCCTAGCAAAATGGAAAGCTTTGATTTTAGCTATCGGTGGTATCGACCCATAGGATTCCATGCTTATAATTTTTGACATGGAAAAGCGTAAACCTCCCCTTTCCCACCAGCTTTTCAAGTGCAATTTTTTTCGAAATGTAAAGGTATACACAGAACTATCATCGACGAAGGTGCTTCTACCTGCGTCATGTCGGCTTTGTGTTGGCTCACTCTGGGTTCTCCAACCCTATCCCCGCCATCGAATTCCCTCAAAGCTTTCGACGACCACACTTTCATCCCAAAAGGTTACCTAGCTAGCTACCCCATCACTTTGTATGGGAAAATATTTACGGTGGAGATAGAAGTCATAGATAAAAAACTCAACTATAATCTCTTGCTGAGTCGCAGTTGGACATATGCCATGACGACCATTGTATCTACTGTCTTTCACATCATCGTATTTCCATTGGATGGAAAGGTAGTTACAGTAGATCAGTTGTCTTTCTGCACCCCTGATTACTCCTCGTTACCAAGCAGCTTTGTAGCCCTAGTCGGTGGTGTACCTGACTCTTACGTCAGTATCAATACCAGTAGACTGAAGGCTTATTCCCTCATGGGTTGTTTCCCTCTTCAGCCAACCAATGTTTCATAGATGGTCAACATGCTTTCATCTATTCCTCATGAAGAGACAGATCCATGGATCCTACCAGCTCCTTCATACATTGACACATACGGAGAACAAATGCTGCTGTCACTAGCTGAATTGGCCTACCAAGCCATTCAATTTGCATCCACATCTCTGGTCACTTTGGTTACGACCAACGATACCACTACCCCTCCCATAAATGCTCCTTCTTTCAATCCACTCAATCAAGTCCTACCTACGGACAAAGCTATTCGAGAAATCATGAGTTTATAAGAGCGACCTTGGGAGGATTCGCACCATCATGTTTCGATATATGGTTCGGACATGATACCTCTTCAAATCCTGTTCCCTGACATACCAAAAATCATTTTCTCACCCTATATGACCATCCAAACTTTGGAGGTGGAAGGAAACATGGGAAATATTTCAAATACATTGCTCATTGATATTTCTATCAAGACAGGGATCATGGAAAACATCCAGATTGGAGCAGATTGCAATCCTGAGGAAATTGTAATCTTCACCTACCTTTTTAAGGAATTTTGTGATGTATTCGCTTGGTCTTATGAGGAAATGCCCGACATAGATCCATCTATTGTCAAGCATGATATTAAGATTTACGACAATTCTAAACCTGTATGTTAAAGACTTTGACAGGTCCATCCTCGAAAAACGACAGCCATAAAAAATGAAGTAGAAAAATTATTACATGCTTGTTTCATCTTTCCTATTCCTTTAACGAAATGGGTTTCCAATGTGGTTCTTGTCGATAAAAAACAAGGAACCATCCATGTATGTGTCGACTATCGAGACTTGAACTTCGTGTGTCCCAAGGATAATTATCCGACACCATTCATCGATCAAATCATCGACAACTACGCCAGTTGTGAATCATTTTCATTCGTGGATGGATTCTCAGGTTACAACCAGATTGATATAAAACCCAAAGACTAGCATAAAACTACCTTCGTCTACCCATGGGGCATCTTTGCCTATTGAAAGCTCCCACTCAGTTTAAGGAATGCTGGAGAAACTTTTCAAAGAGCCATGGACTATGCATTTGACGATATTAGGCATATCATTCAAGCTTACTTGGATGACCTTCTAGCCCATTCCAAGCAATGAACGCACCACCTAAACCATTTAAGAGCAATCTTTCTAAGGTGTCGGTTTTAGAACATCTGACAGAATCCACATAAATGTGTTTTTTTGTTGATTCTGGATGCTTACTTGGAATCATTGTCTCCAAGTATGGGATTAGGGTTGATCCCAATAAGGTAAAGGAAATTATTCAATTGCCCGAATGACAATCCATTCTACAGCTCCAACGTTTGCGAGGGAAAGCAAAGTTTTTACGATGGTTCATCGTAAATTATGCTGAATTGACGACAAGCTTTATGTGCCTAATTAAGAAGGGAGTGCCATATTTGTGGGATGATAAAGCTCAACGATCATTTGATGCCTTGAAAAAGGCGCTTATATCAGCCCCACTCCGTAGTGCTCTCGACTATGGTCGCAACTTTCTTCTATACCTGGCAGCCTCACCATCCTCTCTCGGAATGGTCTTGGTTCAAACTCATGATGACCAGAGTGAACATGTGATCTATTATCTGTCCAAATGCCTGGTAGGGCCCGAACTCAGCAGTCGTCTTTGCTGTCAACTGATTCCGACACTACATCCTACTGCGACAGACTACTATCATTTCCTTGGAGAATCCCATGAGACATATTTTGTCTCGTCAAGTAATTGGAGGAAAATATTCAAAATGGATCATGATCCTCCAACAATTTGATCTAGTTTTCAGAGCTGCCAAGGTGAAGAACTCCTTAGTCTTCACCAAACTTTTGGTGGACCTTCCCATCATCGATCCTAACGAGATAGCCCACGATCCTCTCCCGGATGAGGCTGTCTATCTTATTGACACCACTGACCCTTGGTATGGTGACATTCTTGTCTACCTCCAAGCACAACAGTTCTTCTCTGAACTATCCATAGGTGACCATCGTAACATTTTCCACCAAGCATGACATTATCTAGTGATTAACGATATGTTATATCATCAGAGTGCGGATTCAGTTCTTCGACGTTGTCTCACTAATGAAGAGGAGAAACATGTTTTAAATGACTTCCATGCCAGGGCATGTGGCGACTATCTTTCTGGCATATCTACTGCACAGAAAATCTCTCGCACAAGATATTACTGACCGACCTTGTTCAAGTATTGTGTCGAGGCCATCCGGCAATGCCATCCTTGTCAAGTATTCACAAAGCAAATGTGCACTCCTCCGACCCTACTGCACTCAGTAATCTCTGTTGGCCCCTTTTCCAAATGAGGGATAGACTCTGTATCCTGCAATCCCATTTCCTCTAATGGACACAACTATATCATAGTAGTTGTGGACTATTTCATGAAATGGGCCGAAGCCCTTCTCACCTACATAGCTGATGGAGAAACTGCGGCGCTATTCCTATTCAATCAGGTTATATGTTGTTTTGGTGTACCTCACATGATTGTTACACACCATGGATCTCATTTCCAGAACCATATGATGTTTGATTTAAAGTCGCTACTTGGTTTTCGTTAGGATCAATCATCTCCTACTTCCCCCAAGATAATGGTCAAGTAGAAGCCGTCAATGATGTCTTAAAAACCATGATACATAGGTTGTTAGGAAATCATCAAACCAATTGGCACCGAATGTTATATTTTGTGTTATGGGCATATCGAACTTTAGTAAAAACTACCATGAGCTTTACACCTTTTCAACTCGCTTACGGCCTGGAAGCAATTTTACCCATCGAATGTCAGATCCCTTCCCTAAAAATAGCCATTGAACTCCTACCCAGCATTACTGCCGAAGAAGAGCGCTTACTATACCTTAATCAACTGGACGAAACCCATCGAGATTCTGAATTGGCACTCAAGGCTCACAAGCAACGGGTAAAAACCCAATATGACAAAAAGGTCAAGCCTCGTTCTTACCAAGAGGGAGATCTTGTTTTTCTCTATGATAAAAAACATGACCTCTCGGGGGTAGGAACACTTCAACCCTTATGGCTAGGTCCCTATGTCGTTAAGAAAGTCCTCTCAAAAGGGGCATATGAACTACAGGACTGGGAAGGAGTCTCGATCGCGGAGCCCAGAATTGCGCTCTATCTGAAAAAGTATTATGCATAGTATTGCACTCGTCATGTGCTTTTTAATTTTATGTATTCATAAGTTTTGCTTCCCTTTTTGGTGTGATTGGATTGTTATAATATTTATTGGAGTATTTGTCTCATACATCCTTCTGGAAATGAAAATGTCTTCATTACCCTTAGCATACGTAGGATACGCGAATGGTGTCAGTTGTCACACATGGCACATTGCATCAGCTGCTTGGGTCATCTACACACTTGAGTCATAACTATTTTATTACGGAGGAGTCTTTCTTCGTACCTCCACCAAAAATATTTCCGAGTACATGTCCATAATTTCACTTCTCAAGCAAGCGTCATCAAGGGACATCTCCAATCTAGTGGTCCGGTTAGACTCCCAGCTAGTTTTTATGCAGCTGACTAATTGTTATCACACTCGTAATCTAACCTTGTTACATCATTACTTAAGGGTACGACTCCTGGAGCGCCAATTGGAAATAATCACATATGAACACATTCCTAGAGAATTTAATACAGTTGCTGATTCATCAGCTAACTATGTATTAGATTAGCATCTGTCTCATTCACTATAGAAGCATGCATGAAAAGTAAAAATTTACTAAGTAATTTTTTTTTTTTTTACAAAAACATTTATAAAATACCAAACTATTTGTATTATATATAATATATATATATAGATATATAAAATCTTAGTATTACATAAATATTCCAAAACTTGGATGTTTTAAGTACAAAAATGGCTACTAAGCCTTAGCTATAAACACCCATTGTCTATGCCAAAACACCTACTAAAAAGAGCCTATTGCTCCTGAAATGCTAAAACTGCTCTAGCTATCCTCTAAAGAGGAACCAGAAACTGCTCAGGTACATCGATTGTGTGCTGCTGCATATGAGTGGGAATCTCCCTCATAGCAAGGGGGGGCACACCCATGCTCAAGCCCTCTAGGTTCCTCAGAACCTCGTGAAGACTGTCAGCATCACCCCCACTAGCAGGTAGTTGGCCTCCTCATCGCATATGGCAGGGTTTGAATACAAGTCGTAATGGCACCACATCTGTGTTAAGCATAAAGCTTCATGTCAATACTTATTTCACCTATAAAAACATTACATAAACATTCAAAAGCTAAAAAATACTTGAAGTACTTTCAAAAATCATTCCCACCTTGAGGACCCCAGTTGGTCCCGGGTGGTAGCATCAAGTCAGGGTTGCTAGTAAATGCCATGCCCTCGTAAACATAGTCATCAATCATCACAATTTTGCCACGAAGCCACTGGAAGAAATCTTCCTCAAAGAAATGCTGGACCGGTCCTCCTCCTATGTGAGGATTGAGTGATGACCATTGCCCCTGCCTTGGCTCCCTCGAATCAAAGGGACCTAAGCTCATCCTTGGGTTCATAATAGCTACCCTCTCAAGAATGAATGAAACTATGATGATACCATAGCCAAAATTATGTTGGGTACAAGTCTTGCATGTCGTTAACTCTGCCTTCAACTAGCGAAGCACTACTTCATACCAGTTGAACATTTGTGGCTAGACACAGTCAACGGAAAGCAACAGTTGAGCCTTTTTGCAATGTGGGGACTCTTTGACCCTGCTAACCACACAATCAACCATAAAATTGCCCTCATAGACCTGGACCTTATCCTCTCTATGGGGACTATGTTGTTGACTAGTCGCTCTCAGGGATGCAGTAGGATTGCACCAGCTCTAGGGTAGATTCTGGATTTGGCCTAACCCCTATTGAGGTTTGCCTATGCCCCATGGCGCGATAGACCAGTCAAAAAGTATATGTCATCATGGTTAATAACCAACTCCTGATCTGCAATCCTGAACACTTGCTCGCATTCATCCTAGCGCTGAATAATCCATCTCAATAAATCCTCATGCCCTTTCATCAACTCCAACTTTGCATACTTCAGTAAACCGTAACGGCACAATGTAAGTATGCATTCTATATCATTTTGCATCAAAAATTCCTAGCTACATGGGCCCATTCTCTCCATAGACTAGTCATTATGGCCTGAAACCTGCACAAAATCACCCTAAAAACAATCGAAATGGGGAAAAATAGCTCTAGGAATCTTTGAATGAGGTTTTAAACTGCACCCTTTAGCTTTAACGCTTCCCCCCAGTAGTACACAGGGAGGATTAACTCCGTCCAGTAGGTCATACAGGGTGTTTAACACTCCCTACATGCCATCTGGAGGGTGTTAGTGCGCAAACATTGCTTTAGGGAACCTCAAATCTACAAAAATCCACCCCTGAAACTATCAAGAAAGGTTAAGAAATGCATAGAGCAAGGTTTTGGCCTCTACCTAGGACTCACAGCATGTCGAATGGTCCCCTGGATCTCCTGCAATGGTTCATGGAAAATCTACTTCTCTTTAGCTCCAAAATGCTCTCACAATTCTCAAATAGTGAAAATGGTGAATGTGAAAGCTCAAAACACTTCCTTATATTTATTTTTGGAGACATGATTTTTGAAATCATTAAAGAGAAAGTAGTCCATTTCCCATGACTTTTTATCATGCATGAACCCATATGGATAGGAATTGCTACTTTTTATACTTTTTTCGCTTTTGATGAAAGTACCTTCAAGCATGAAAAGCATTAAAAGCTGCATACAATTCTCAAAGAGCACTTTTCTTTTTGGGATATTTTCTCACTCTCAAAAACTGAAAAATCATTGTGTTTGTCATCCTTGGGCTCATTAAACATATACGAAGACAGTCTCAGCAACTCTTTTTTGCTCTTTTTCTAGCTCATTAAACTGAAAAAGATCATTAGAGCATTCTTTTCAGGCACTTTTTCTCGCTCATAAAACTAAAAAAATCCCTATTTTTCTCATTAGGCTCGTTAAATATTTATAAAGATGACCCAAACATTCTTTTAGGTAGTTTTCTCGCTTGTTAAATTGAAAAATCCCGAGTTTTTGTCACGAGGCTCCTTGAAAATCTACGGCAGCAATAATATCATGTGCTGTTTTGGGACCATTTCTCACTCTTAAAATCGAAAAATCCCTGAGTTTTTCCCCTTCTTCTAGCTCGTTAAATCTATGAAGAAGGAATGAGCATTTCTTTTACCTCTTTTTCCTTTCTCAATAAGCTGAAAAAGATACCTTGAGTTTTCTTAATTTGACTCGTTAAAATTTGATGAAGGTATTGAGTTTGTCGTTGCGTGACTCATTAAAAATCTACGACGAAAAATGAGTTTAGTTCATCTCCTCGTACTCATAACAAAATGAGGTCAAAATCTATTGAACATAGGTTTCTCTTTATCAGGATTCAATATATTAACTCACGGAAAAGTAACCGATCCGGGTATACTATTAACCTTTTGTTGGACCCAGTTAACAAACATGACAAAGGGACCACCATGGAGTCGTTCTTTACGATCTTTTTAGACTCTCTAAATATGAGAAGACCACGGAGTTGTCTAGTCTGGACTCATTAAATTACACAGACAAGATATAGAGTCACTCTGTTTATGATCCTTTTCAGACTCTCAAAACATGGAAAGATCGATGAGTTTGCCTGTCTAGACTCATTAAACTAATCAGATAGGGCATAGAGTCGCTCTTTTTGCGGTCCTTTTTAGACTCTTAAAAAATGAAAATATCGATGAGTTTACCTGTCTGGACGCACTAAACTAATCAGACGGGGAAAGTGGAAAATACAACTACATTCAATATTAGAAAGCATGGTTTGGTAGCAGTTGTTCCCTTGAACATGGCACTCCCTCAGATAAACCTTCCTTATGATGGGCTCTCAATATGAATCCTACCATCTTATGAGTTTAGCCTAAATACCTCGATGTTCTTGCATCTTTGTATCCTAACACTCTTTGGTGTTCATGAGTCTAGTGTTGGATGGTTAAAACCATTGTTATGCCTTCTATTGTTCAAGGGTTAACATTTTGTTTCCTCCATCAACCCATCAAGCATATCCTTTCATCATACCTTTGTTGTTTAGACCCAATGCTCAAAGATTCCTCAAAAAACAAATCATTCTTGTCTCGTTTCGTGTCGATTGATGTAGGACACATTATTGCCTACCTTTCGATAGGTATCTTCCTATCGACTTCAATACTCTATCTAGGAAGAGAACCCAAAAACACATTCAGTGCCTTGGTACTTGTAGAAAATAGTGGTAGGTCACCTTGTGTTTGATCAGGGGTTCTCATTATTGACTCCTGGTTAAGCGATTCTACGGGTGTTCGACGACAAAAACATCTTTCACACTCACTAGATTGTACTATGCATCTTGGAGACCATCACCATTATTGGTGGCCTTCCTCGCATCTGTTAACGGTCTCCATTATTGATTGGTAATCAGATGATCTCGTGCATGTTCAACAGCAACGCATATATTCACATGTACCAATCTATGTTGTTCGGTGAAGTGGAAATCAAGACCTTCGATAGAGGCTTGCATCACTCAGCCTTTCTTCCTCTCCCAAGTTGCGTATATTGCCTTTTTGGAGATAGCTGATCAGGATGATTCTATTATGACACCATATCTTTCTTGTGCTTATCAGCAGCTAGCATCATCATATCTCCTTGGAGAAAATCACTTTGACATGGCTACTAAGGATGGGAATGTCCGACTCAGGACATGATTTTAGTAGTTTTATATATATGTGTTTTATCAGGTTTCTCATACCACCCGAAGCTCCGATTCCATCTCTCTTTTTGTCGAAGAACAACAATTACAGTTAAGTAAAGTATTTCGTTCATCGTCGAAGCCTTTGATCTAACACTTTAGGGGGCATCTGTTATACAACAAAATGACCCCCTAATTATCTTAGAGGGGAAAGACATGATAGCTGAAGCAAAGACCAAGGTCACATGCCTTGTTTCCACACTAACGCTGGCTATACACTGACAACCTACTTTATAAAGATTCTTTGTAAGCCAAAGGGAGCATTAATGACCCTACTAACTTTAGTTATTAGCTCGGGAGAAGCGTTAGTGGATCCTAATGAAGTTCTAAAGGTCAAAGAAACAAATTGACTCATAAATATCTAGATATTTTCTCCTATATTCACTCAGAAAAGCAAGGAAACATATCAAGTTCGACCTATTTGGGGGATTTCTAATCCTAATGATGGAGGCAAATGGGAAAGAGCTGAAAATCATGGAAACTTCATTTATTTTATCCTAAGGAACTCATGGAGGAACTTGGAAACCCTAACTCAATTGCTACATAAGAAAAGCTATGGCTATGGTGATAGAGGTCAAATCATTTGAAAGGATAGCATACTTGATTGTCGACCATTGTCTCAAATCAGAAGAAGTTGATATGAAGAGAGAGAGAGAGAGAGAGAGAGAGAGAGAGAGAGAGAGAGAGAGAGAGAGAGAGAAGCTGGAGCAGTAAGGGAAGGCTAATGCAACAGATGGTTGTAATCACTCTTTCGACATTAATATAGAACTGCAGTTGTACTGTCTACTCCGTTGTGTTGGTACTATCATTCATTAACTTGTTTTTCCAATACCTTTTAGCGTGAGTAACTTAGTTGTGTGTAACTAGATGTTCTTTTATGTATTCATGTATTACTTATCAAGGTTGTATGATGTGATTATGCTTGTCTCTTCTATGTGCAGGACTTAATCTAGAGCCAGCTCAGGGGACTTCCACCTAGCTGCATTATGCTCTCCAGCAAATCTACACGGAGGCTTGAGGTAATCTATTTGTCCTACTTTCATAGTTAGTTATTGTTTATGAACATGCATATAACTTTGTGACAGTTGCAAATAATCTTACAGCTTGTTGAAGGTCCCAGGAAGACCTTTGAGGGTATCTTCATTATCCATACACCGTGCATTTTATCCTATAGCATTTACTCTCTGTATGTGGATCCTATGAATGGAAATCATGTATATATGTGAGTTTCTACTTAAAAAATCACTTATGTTCTACTATGATAAAGAAACAAGCTCCAATTTCGCTTGTTGGTTTTGGAATTGGTTGCGTACAGTCTGCTGATATTTCTTATAGTTCGAGAGGAGAATTTTCATTGTTGGCATTATATTTACTCGCAAATGTATTGAAGAATAAGTTTCTAAAGTTAATTATATAATTACTGATGTTGCTACCTCACTCTTTGAGGTCTCTTTGGTATTGGTTATAAATTTGATATATGTCTCTTGATGTCTAGGTCATGTAAAGCCCTATGATGTAACAATTGTAATATTCAGCCATGTGTAAACTATTGGGGTCAAATAAATTATGAATGTAATCTCATTTTGGGTGGTTGATGTAATAATGAAGTCAAATATGTAACCCCACTTTGATTGGGTGATTGATGTACGTTTGTGTCCTTGGTGATAGGAAAAGTCAGATTCAGTTGAGTCATAGAGTCATGTACTTCATTGCAAATCTTTCAGAAGTTTCATCATGCAGTGCTCATGGGGAGCATGGTCAGTATATAGTGCAATGAAAAAGAAGCCTTCATTCAACATTAGTTATCCCTTTTCCCATGATGTCAAAGGGGGATAGCATTTTCGTGTTTGGAGATATCTACATATGTGTTTATAGGTTTCTACAGGTGATGATGACCAAATGCCAAAGCGATTTCCATCAAGTCCAAAGGGGGAGATTGTTGGCATTATGAAAAATGTGTTGTACTTGATGGAAACCTACTTAATAAACATGTCAACATGATGGTAGCAGGATGAGTATTCAGGCCAGTACAGATGTGGTAGAAATATTTGACAAAGGAATATCAATTTAGAGATAGAGGAATGATAAAGATGACTGTTAAAGAAGTATACGTGGGTTCTGTGAAAAAAGTCACATACATACATGAGTATGAAGAAGAAAAGGCATGCATAGTTTCCACACCATGGTATTGACCCATAGTATTGAGTCTGGCAATGGATATTTGATCCCATCAAAGAATACCTTCAACATTAGTTTGGTTTTGACCTGTGGTATTGGATAAGGGCTAAGATATATAAGGAGATGAAGATCAAATTACTTTGGTGTGCAAGTGATGAATATTTCATGAATAGTTAGATCTGAAACAAGTGTGCATGTAATGGGCTATTAATGAATTTTTTGATCTGAAACTAAGTATGCACTCAAAAATTCAATCATAGATCAGATCCAATGGATCTAAAATGACTATATTGATAATGGATTGATTTTCTTTATAATATTTATGTCCGTCGCATGTTTTATTTTGCATGGTGAAAGATGGGTTTGTTCTAAAGGTCTGATGTGTGGTGAAACTATAAGTCAATAATTTCATATATGTACATGGTTTTGATAACCTGAAAGGTGCATACATATGCGGGTTTGTTGCTGGTAAGTCACATATCGATTCTACACTTTGGATAGATCTATATGCAACTTTGATTCCTGAAAAGCACGTACATATGTGAAAGTGTTTTGAGGAAAGTGTGTATATAAGCTAGGGTTTTTCTGAATAAGATGTTTGATCAGTCTAATCTATCTTGTTTTGTTTCTGTTGTCTTTAAATGACTTACTTATTGATCTTTCTTAACAATGATGATTAGATTTGAATTGATTGATTGAAGAATGACGATGCTGCTACCTGTATGTGATTGAAGATCTGTGATGGTTCAGTGACTATTTCAAAATGATTTAGTGATTCGGGGTGTAACTCAATGTTTGTTTCATAATTACAATGATTTAGTTTTAGGGTTCAATGTTTTGAGATTTGTACAGAAGTATGCTTCAAAGAATTCGCGCATACATGCAGATTCGCTAAAGTAAAGTAGTGTATATATTATGACATTTTATTAATCAGGGTTTTCAGTTGGTTCAGTGAGTTGATGTAGTGCTTTGGTTCAATATTGGTATTCTAGTTACGGTGATCTAACTACTTTGGCTATTTGATAATAAATTGATTGATTTGAGTCTCAGTTGGTTCCGTGATTGGTTGATTCAATTAGTTCAATGATTGAGTGATTTATTGTAGTGATTAGTTTCAGTATTTAAGTGATGGTAGTGGGCCCAGTATGAAAATTTGATGAAATGTGGCCTACAAATTTGATGGTTTGGTTTAGGTGGATCCAGTATGAAAATTTATGAATCATAGTCCACAGTGGTGCAGGGGTTTGGAGCTCCCTTCTAGTGGGATTTTGAGAACAAGAGAAGGTTGTAGCCTTTTGGAGGTGGTTCCCTACATGCTCATATGATCCTGTGCCATCACAAGATTATATGAATTATTTCATCATAATAAAAAGAAGATAGAGATGACAACAATAGTGGTTTTTTCCCACATTGGATTTCCACCTAGAAATCATGGTGTTCATGTGTTTTTGATGTGTGTTTCCCTATTTTGTTCTTACTGCACATGGTTATTGTATATCTAATGCTGATGAAGTACTAACATTTTGGTTTATGATAAAATTGAATGAAAAACTTAGTGGAATCGATATACGCTAGTTTTCTGCATTAAAGTTGCATACATATGCAGGTTTACTTCAGAGTAGTCACTTATAGAAATCAGAATAAGAAAAGGAAATCAAGTTTTGTTATAATACTCATTCATCCCCCCTCTCAGTATTTTTCCTAACATAATGTATTTATCATTTTTCATGTAGCATGGTCTATTAAAAGTATGCAACATTGGTACTCATTGGATAAGGAATTAAATTTTGCATCCAACAAGTGCTCCCACTAAATTTAAGTAAACTCGTAGGAAGATAAGTTGAAAATATGAGTTAAAAGTAGTTTTTTCATTTTTCACTCTAAAAATTTGATGATGCCAAACCTATTCTTACTTTATTATTTCCACTATTATTTTATAATATTCCTTAGGAGGCCCATTTCAGACCTCAAAATTTCTCTATTCTATCAAAACCCTAGCGACAATCAAGAAAGTGTCTAGATTCAATGTTATCACTGGTGAAAAGAAATTATATAAACAATATCTCCATAAGTCACAAGGGAGGACACAACTATAATATCATAATGTTGTCAAAAATTTACCCTGTAGCATATACTTCCATGATAAGATTGCACAAAAAAGTCTTGATATCATTGAGTGTAGGTGAGGAGGTGACTCAGGCAGAGGCTACAAAATGCACAAATATGTACTTCTACTTGGTATACTACACAGTATAAAACTTCTCCCCATTTTATTCATTTCTTCCTTCGATGTTCACATATTTGATTTGATTTTATATGTATGCATGCACTAATATTTTTCTACAACGAAAATAGTGGTTTGATTTCTCTTTTGTGAGAAGAGATTCAAAAGTAGGAGCAAGAGCTAAGATATTTTGGGATATATCCTCCAAGATGGCAACATTAAATATACTTTGATTCCTTGTGATAGGAGGGTAACCTTATTCACTTCCTCTATGATATTTTCTTGTGCGCTTGGGATTGCTTTCCTTTTATTGTATCACAGTTTGTTCCCACACCCTCTATTTAGGAAGACTCTAGGAAATTTTTTTGGACCTAAAGTAAATCATTATAGTAAGTGAAGTTTATTTGTAATAGAATTGGAAACTCCACTAGGGAAACCATAGTGAGGGAATTTTGTAGAGTTTGTCTTTACTTATTTTCACTGGATTTTCTTTGCCCTTTGTAATTATAGTAGTCATAAGTCTAATCATCAACTTACATCTGAAACCCTATTGCTTAAAAACTTTATTACTAATTTTTTTCCTTGTGTTTCTCGACGAAAATTATAACGAGGGTGATGAAGGTTCCTCTTGTGCTTAGATAACACAACAATAGAGCATTGTTTGTTCTATATTTCTCATTTTATTCATGCAAAAAGAATTGAATCCTTCTTCTACATATTTTTGAAGGGTTTTCACTTATATTTTTTTTAGCTTTATGGTACTACTTGAGGAGAACTAGTATTGCAATAAGAATGTTGTCGCTCCCAAGGCTACCAACTTAAATTATCAACCCAAGGTTCATACAAAATTAAGAGGTGTCGACACTATATGTGCAACATGCAATGTGTCCTTATTTATTTGATCTTATGAAATGAAATGAATACCATGGAATCAAATCCTAAACTAATTGAAAAAATGGAAACATTATTCTACTTGCAGAATGTAAATCAATACTCTATTTGTAGAATGTGGAAAGTTGCATTGAAAAAGGAAATTTGATCTTTTCAACAATATTGTTTGTAACTCAAATCTTAAGGAAGAACGAATTCAAGAATCATGCGTAATGTACTTTGCATTGATGGATTGCCCTTTTTATCACCGTGTTCAAGGAAAGTTATCTTTAGTAACATAATCCATGTACAATTCATAAGAAAACATTCATTGTATTAAAATGTGGAAATTTGTCTTCTAATTCTAATTGCATATTTGTACTTGCAATGAAGGAAAGGTGGTCCTAGAGTGGTCTTTGGTCGTCCAAATTAACGTTTTCAAAGCCTAGGGGATATTATTCAAGGCTAAGAGGAAAAAATCAATATTTTGGAGAAATTTGTCCAAGTTTACATAGTGCTACAGGCTTCTACATGACTTCTACAAGAATGCGACAGGATGCTACAGGATTGCCCTATTTTGGTAAAATATTGGATCTGTGAACATTATGAGGTTGGAAAAGGTGATATAAAGGAAAAAAAGGGTAGTTGAAGCTAGGATGATGTTGTATGTTTTTCTTTTGAAGATTAATACCCTTCAAGGCCCCATCGTGCACAAGGAACAATGCACACGGTAGCCTTCAACAAACCAGAAATGTACTCTCGGTCAACAATATTTTGGAGGCGTTGTTGAGGTAGAAAGAAGAACATGATGTTAGAAAAAGGAGTGTAAATGACAATGATAACCCTAAAAATCCACAATAGCACATGCACACAAGAAAAATATTATGATTTTTATATTTGAAAAGCCTAAATACCTAGTTTGTCGGCTATTATGTCATTTCAATTATCTCACCAATGACCAAACAAATCGAATGAAAATGAGATGCTATAGTTTTTTTATTAAGTAGGATGTCCTCGTACTCCAATCCATGTTAAAACACTCAAAAATACCCTTTTATCATGTGCTAAAATATAGCAGAAAGTTACTACTCCAAAAATTAGAAATTCAAGAATCAATGAGCTAGTTAACCTACCAAATGCATAACCCAATCAAGTGAAAATAATATGGGGTAATTTTTTTTATTAACTTAATATTTTTAGGAATCAATAGAAGTGGAATAAAATAAAAATATCCTCATTAACATGAGCTAAAAATAGCATAAAATTACTACTATTTTGCTATAAGAGACTTCCAAAAATTCTAGATTTGTGAAGTAGTAAACCAATCCAAGTATCTCAATGATGAATATGAATTTTCAAATATGTTACAAGGATTCATAATTATTGCAACTCTATAAATAACCTTAAAAAAACTAACTTCAACCATTTAACCAATATTACCTACAACAAAAGAAGCATAAATAGTAAATGTAGAAAGAAGAGATGCAAATGAAAACACCATCCAAAGGAAATAAAGAAAATGTACAACAAGCCTCTGAGGCTCTTGGTATGGCCAAGTCCAAGGATAATCATATTCATATGGAGTAAAATAAGCTTTAGAAGATAAAAATGGCACCAAACTTCATTATTTGAAAAGCACATCCCTGCTTGAAATGAAAGTGGAGCTACTAAATAACAAGTTTTCTCCAGAAGAAGACTAAGAAATACATTCCCCTAGAGGAAAATTCAAATAGGTCCTGACACTAAATCATGGGAAAGCATCCTCTTTGAAAAGAGGAATATTTACCCTCCAAAATCCCTTAAAAAGTGGATCTGGATAGGAATATTCATTAAATGATAAGGAGCACATTCCTAGATTTTCTCAATCATTGGAGCCCTAGAAGTTGTTTAATAATTTCATAATATATTGTTCATTTATTATCCAGTCTTGGTCCATCCTGTAGTAGGAAAAAATCCCCTATATTATCTCATTCAGAATTTACTAAATATTTTCTCAATATTCTGCAAAAATAAATAATATTAGGGACATAATATGCAATTATCTCTAAGCCTCCCTAAGAACATGTCAAAGTTAAAATCAAATTATTAAGTGTAGAAGGAGAGGTTTAATATATAATTTATGTGCCTAAGAGAGGTTACATGGGCCTTAATTTGTATCTAATTTAGAGGCCCATCATTACTATAAGCCCTTTAAGAGTTTGTTTTAGCAGCTACAAACATCCTCCAAATTTTTTCCTTAGCTTCGTTTTGGAGCCTCCCTATAAACCTTTAACAAAACATTGTCTTGCTTTATCAAGTACACAAGCTTCAATGTTTTTCTTGCACAAAGACAACCTGCTGATCAAAACTTGATGCATTCCCCTCACAGGCTGATCACTCAAACTTGGTCTAGTTGGAGGCCGTGTAGCTCACCCAAGAAATTGTGCAATTATGGAGGGCAACCAAACTTCCCTCCATAAATTGCGCAATTTTGTTTGGCAGCCTGCTGGGCTCGAGAATTGCAAAACCCTGCTAGTTAGGCTTCACTAAAAAAACTACACAATCCTTCCAAACAGACCTACTCAGCCCAGGAATTGTGAAATCATGGGAAATAGTTAGCTTCTCTGCCCAGAAATTGCACAAATCGCGTGGGGAATTAGCCCAACTCCCATCCAGATATGCGCATTTTCTCCCAGTAGTTGAGAAGCCTCATGCATGAGTAGTTGGGTTGATTAGTTCCACCCAGGACCAAGGAAACTTGACTTGCATGCATGACTTGCTTTCTCGCAAAATAACAAAAGGAAACATGCAAAAATCATCCCATCATTTAGGGAGATATTTTTAGCAGCTAGAGGTTACACGCAAAATCATTTCATAACCTTTCCTCCAGGTGTCACTTTTTCCTAGATTTGTGGCATGCGCGTCATGGCATCAAACTTATTTATTCGACACATCAGAGCTCATTCTTTCACATTGATCTTGGAGCTTTGACATCCCACAACACATCCAAGACACTTTGACACATCCGGCTCAACTATTCACAGTTAAGTGGTCTTAGCTTGTCTTTTTCATCACTTCTATTGCTTTTTATGTTTTCTCTTATGTGAGTGTTTTTTCTCTATTTATTTGAACACTTGCCATTGTTTACATGCATACTAGCTTGTACTAGAACCATTTTAGTTTTTGTTGTTATCCCATTGTTGTCGCATGGATGAAACTATTTTGCATGAATGATCACCGATTCGGCGACTTGCTTCACCCACATGCATGTTTATATGTTCATAGAATCTTTCCTTCAATGTTTGAATGCACAATCAATCACTTCTACTTTCACTTAGTGTCACCATGCATTCACTTTTAGATTTTATTTTAGTTGCCCATTGGTGTGTTTGGGTAGCCTTGGCCCGGACTTTACCTCACCAAACATCTTTATGCAATCTGGGGAAGGAAGGATTTGTCTTCCTCTACATAAATGCACATTTCTTCCCAGACACTGTCCTCGACGACTAATTTGTGCATTTCTGAAGGACAATGATTATTGGCCCAAAAAATTACACAATGCAGTTCCTGAGCCTGTAGTCATTGCCAACTAGAATTGCACATTGTGAAATCCTAGTATTCAATAGTCAGCTTGGATTGTTCATTGTGAAAATCCAACAACCATTCTTGCCTCCAACACAGCCCAGAATGACTTTTTCGAAGTTCTGCAGCCAGTCACCCATCCTCCTAGAAGAAATTGCGCAATCTTTGACTGTCATTTGCAAGGTATGTGTTATGTCATTCCCCAAATTTGCTTTTGTTTTTGCTGACAAATTTCTTGCCATCCATGTCGCTTTCTCTCCAAATATTTCATGTGTTCATCCGCCTCTTAGTAGTATAGGACCAATGGCCTCCAAGAGAGCAGGATCAAAGGACATTCATGGAAGTGCAACTGGAGCAGTAGTTGAGCAGGTGTCTGCATGTCTACTAATCTATGAAGATACCAAGTTGTTCCTAGAAAAGGATATCAAGATGAAATGGCAAGAAGTCAATGAAGCATTTGCAAGCACTTTTTGGGAACACCTCGAATATTGTCAGGTGTATGTGAACATTCACAAGTCTAGCTTGTACCAAATTGCATGCAGATACTCCCACATTCCCATGCGCATACATGATACTCTCGATCGTATCGCGCACTGATCCCGAGTCGATGAATCTAAGTAGTGTCAGAGGGATGAAGCTTTCCACCTTCTGGGCATAGAATTATTATGAGATGTATCAGATGTCAAAGCCCGTGACTATCATGGAGACCCCTTTTATCTTACCTAGCAATAGAGCCAACTCCAGAGACATTTTGAAAAACCAGGTAAAGGAGCCGGCTAGATTTAGGATGACACTCAACTAGATCTATAAGCTGAAGATACTGCGAAAGGCATATTAATACTTGGTCATATTTTCATGTCGACTATGTGCCCAACAAAACATAGAAACCCTCCCACAGAGTTGGGTGATCGCGCTTGAACAATTGGCTAGAGAGGGCAAACCATGTAATTGGCTCGGCATGTTGCCTCATCAGTTGAAGGAATAGTTAACAAAGGCTTGACAGTCACCCAAAGGTATGCATGCAGAGATCTACATGTCTGCCTACATCTTAGATGCAATATGTGCCCAACAGGAGTTCCTGGGATTGGAGTGGGCATGGTCACCGATGGAGACAACTATGAACACATATTGTAAGTTGTTTTATGAATGCAGCTTCAGAGGAGTAATCACAGGACTATCCAATAATTTTCGCGTCCCAATTTACTAGATGATATTTGAACAAGATCCACCCTACATGGCGAAGGAAGCAATGGAGGCACTGATAGATATTTCTGATTGGTATTCCTCATTGTGCCACAACTTCATACAAATGTTTAGCGTGAAGAAGCCTCCACATGTTCTACTGAAGTTTGCCTTATACATACTCATCAAGTAGGAAGTAACATACGACATCTCGGTAAGATTGAAATCTAGAATGCACCAAAAGATGAAGGCACCTTGGTCCTCTCTTCTGTTATGGATTGGGTTATACGATATTTCAAGTTTCAAGCAAGTAGATGTTGAAGCAGAGCAGATGAAGAAGTATCCATTAGACCTGTTAGTGCCTTGAGCTACCTCAGGCTAGGAAAGGCAGGTCTAGGGTAACATCAAACCACGCTTAACCTGGTAGCTAGCCCTACCAGGTCGAGAGAGGGCTCTCTCCTTGTCAATCTCAATGAAAATATATCAAGGAAGGCTTGAGATGACTGATATAGATACTAATTTTAGGCTAGGTATGTTTTCTCAGAGGAATTTGTTTGATTTTAATGGTTGGTTGCTAGATTAGATGGGGAAGGCAGCTTTAGGTCTAGGAAATCAACACAAATTTGCAAAGGTTTCTGTGGGGTGAGGTAGGCAAGTGTTTTAGCACTTTGAAATGATTGTAATGATGAGTCTAAAGACTGGTGAGGAGTTGGAGAGGGTATGAAAAAGTCATGATTCCTCTTCAAACAATAGAAAACATGTAAAACTAAATAAATCCCAAGGCAGAGCACTGAAACATCATTGGATTCTCCGTTTTACACTTGATTCATTTAGTTATGTAGAATAAGAAAGATGATGGAATACATAAACATAAGATAAACTAAATAACTGAGAAGAAAACAATGCTAATTCACATTACCACAAGAATCCCACAAAATGCTGCAAAACCTTGGTTTATTTCGTTGCCAAAGTGTAGAAGTGATGTACAATAGTGCTCAATGCATCCACAAGAGTCCAACCTTGACAAATGACTAAGAAAGTACAAGATATAGGAATCAAACCACTTATGCTATCCATCAAGGGTCAAATACATGAGTCAAGGAGCTGTTTCAATAAGATCTAAACTAGGAACTAAAAAATAGACAGTGGAATAGCATGCCTCTAAAACTATGGAAACTGATTCATTCAGCTCAAAACCACTGAAAACTCATGTATCTACCTCCTTAAGTCATTTTTCATCATTTTTACATAATAGTACATTAATTTACATCATATTACATCATGAATTTGACCATGAGAGAAGAAAAAGTCAAACTGGTAGAAAACTAGGTGAAAATCTAAGTTTTTGAGAAAAAATGGCAAAATTTTGCCTGATGCGCAGTGCCACTTCCACACTGAGTTTTAAGGCCTTACCCTTCACCAAATTAGCTCCAATATGGCTTGTTGGAAAGCTTTGTCTTTCTACTTTCTAGGAAATGTGGAAGATTTTGTGTGCATTTTCCCCTTCAAAAATCGGTTCTCCCAAGATTGCTTCCTGTGGGTCCAAAAAGTGGCAGAGAGGGCATTTTTTAGGTGTTTTGTAGCCTTTAGGTGACCCATATCTCCTCCAAACTTCATGAAACTTTTTGAGTTTTAGTATTTTTTCAAGAGAAATCCAAAAATGCAAGCCATTTTGCAAAATTCGCAACCAGCTCAATGCGCAACGACGGTGGTGCTGCGCATCAGAGGAAATTTCCTGTGTTTTGCAATTAAAATTTATGAAATGACAAAATTTTCTCCAAATTGCTTTAAAATTGGCAAGAGGCAAGTTTATCAATTGCTTTGTTGAGCCAAGGAAGCTTCAACCAAGATTGTAATTTTAACTTGCTCCTTTTTGGCTTTTAAGGCTCTCCTTAACTTGGCTTTTAGGCTTCTTATCCTTGTCTTGCAAATCTTATTCCAGGCCAAGTAGTGATAAGCCATGTCGCACAACATTTTCTTCTCCTTTTTAGACTTATCCAACAGCTTCTGAAGGTGGATATTCACTCTTTCCAACCATGATTCTTGATCAGCCTCTATTTCTTGCTCTAGTGAAGTCAGCTTGATTTTCCTTCTTTTTGCCACTTGCCGGTTTTCCCTTATGGTTTGCAGCTCCATGATTGTTTGTTTGTCCTACAATTTCTTGTTATGTTGCTCAAAGTAATTAATGACCCATTTAGCCCTCTCAAGGTCAAGAGATAAGGCTTGGATCTCAGCTTCTTTCTCCTTGATGACCACATCCTTGAATCTTGAGCCTTGGAAGCCCAAATCAATGTCCTCTTCCTCAACGAAAACAAAATCTCTGTCTTGGCCTTCAGAAAGCCCTTCATCATGCAATGGTTGCTTTCCTTTGTCTTGTACTTATTCTGTTGAAGAAGAAGGCAAAGCCCTTTTCACCCCAGGTGAAGATAGCATTTGCCTGTAATCCGGTGAAGAAAACGAGACCCCTTCCACTCCTGGTGGAGATAATACTCATTTGGTAGCTGTGAAAAGTCTTTTTGTGCTTTTTTCATAAGTTATACACACAGGAATGTGAGCCTCTTTAGTTCTTCTTTCATGCTCTCTTTGTTGCTTGGAAGGTCCACTTTCCTCCTAAAGATCTGCAAAAATCTGACGTCTCTTGAAAATCTCATGGGCAATGAAGGTTTCCCATGGCACTCCCAACTGAGTGAGTTGATGCACAACAATAATTTTGATGACAACAAATTGATAAATATTGTTGAGCTGCTGTGGGTATGGTTTTCTCTTTGCAAGCACAGTCATCCTCTCTATGTTTTTGCAAATAAAATATGGAATAATCATCATTCTAACCGTGGTAAAACGCATAAGCAATCTGATATGATAAGCATAGAGTTTGGAGAACCTTCCCTCACATGTTAAGTATTTGATAATGAGTTTCATAAGTGGAACATACAGGTCCTCCAAAAACATAAAAGGAAACACCCTGCCCAATTTACTATGATATTTTGTTTTAATGTAGGGTTCATAGTTGTTCTTGCTAATATTTTGTCTTTTATTTCATCTTTCCCCCACATCTAGCATCCTAGTTGCTTCTGCAATAATGGTTGATGAAAGAGTGAAATTGATGCCAGCAAGGTGTACCATATTGTCCTCCATGTTGATGACAAATTGCCTTGCTAATTCATGATGATACTTAACCCTCTCAACCATCTCACAAAACTCAAAGCAAGATTGGTATCTGAAGCAAGTGGTGGCAAGGGGACAAGAAATAAGTTCATCAGTGCTAATAGGCTCCTCTCTGATTATTTTCCCACCCGTGTGAGGTCTCCCAGGCTGTACATTCCTATCCCTTGAATTGTCACTTTGTGTTTCTTCTTCATAGATTGAGTCATTGTTTCTTGCCATGGTGCTTGATGTTTGTCTTAGGAAAATGATGTGATCAAGGTATGGTGAAAAATGGTAATGAATAAGGAAAATGGTGATGATTATGAAGAGATTTTACTCTTGGGAAATGGAATTAGGGAATGAAGGGATTAGTTTTAGGAAACTAGGGTTTATTTAGGGATTTAGTGTTTGGTGAGGGAAGTAGTTGTTTTAGGGGAGTGGGATATCAGAAAATGTGATAAATGGAGTGATTTAGGGTAATAAAAGAGTGAAAAGGGTTTAATGATGCTTTTAGTGATGGTGGAGTGAAAATTGCACAATAAAATGGCAAACAATGAAGACAAGCTAGGGTTTCACTTTCAACATGCAAGATTCATGAAGAACACAAGTGTGAACTCAAATTCAGCTTTAGGATGATGATTACTTACTTGTAGCATGGAAAATTAGCATTTTTGAGGGTTATGGCACAATTTGGAACGATTTAGAAAGTTTTGGACTGATGCGCAGCGCACTGGGGCCAATGCGCAATGCCCTCCTGTGTTGGCATTATGATACATATGTTGTACTTGATGGCAACCCAATCATCTCAGATGATTAATTGTAGTGCAGCAAAGTTATTTTCTGGTTCACGGACTTTCACACAGAGAAACGTTCACGCACTTTCATGCAGAAAAAGTTCCTTTCATGAAGAGAAAAGTTCACGCACTTTCATGCAGAGAAAAGTTCCTTTCATGCAGAGAAATGTTCACGCACTTTCATGCAGAGAAAAGTTCCTTCCATGCAGAGAAAAGTTCACGCACTTTCATGTAGAGAAAAGTTCCTTTCAAGAAGAGAAAATTTCACGCACTTTCATGCAGAGAAAAGTTCACACACTTTCATTCAGAGAAAAGCGCACATGGGAAATCTTATGGTTGGTTCATGGTATTAGTCCGACAATTTTTGATCCTATGGTTTTGGTCCGTGGTATTGCATCCAAAAGTGTTGATCCCAAGTATTGGGTCCATGGTATTGAATTGTTTTGGTTTTTGGTTCGTGGTATTGTGAAAGGCCTAAGGCTGTAAAAGAGGAAGGATATCATTTGGCAAGGCATCTTCTGAATTATTGAATATCTGATAAAGTTCTAGATCTGGAATACTGTGATTGGGTTATGGTGCAGATCTAGATCTGAATGAAGAAGGAACCTGAGCGCAAGGAGAAGGATAAGTTCTATTGATGGGTCAAAATCTCAAGGCTAGAATAGTGGTATCTCTATATGATTTTGATCTGTGATATGTGGCGCATGCTTGATCTATAAATTTGATAATCAGGGTTAACTAATATCTGAATGTTTGAAAGAATGAATTTACCGATCTGTATGCAGGTTCCTGAATAGTGAAGTAGTGTACGTCTCTTGATTTATGTTCTAGCTACTTCTGTTTATTGCTACAGTGTTCTGGGTTCAGAAGTGGGGTGTGATTGCTGTTATTATGATCTAGGTACAATCATTAGAGAAGTGTTTATTTTTATTCAGTTTTGATTGGTGAAAAGGTGATTGGCTGATGCAAAAATTCTTGATGTTTGATTGATGTTATTTGTGGATCCAGTCTGAAAATTTATGAAACGTGGTCCCTGGAAGGAAGAGAAGG
>APFE031272537.1:17396-28309 GCA_000404065.3 Pinus taeda | reverse complement strand
AGATTTCTAAACTCAAAATTTGTTTAGAAGAGAAAAATATGATTATTGATACTCTGCAATTCCAATTGGCTGAAAGTGAAAAACATCATGAAAAGTTAGAATGTGAAATAGTGGGACTTAGAAAAGAGATTGTGAAAACTAAAGCTCTTAATCTTAGATTTGTTAAAGGATCTGAAACGTTAGATGATATTATCAAAGTACAACATTCTCCACTAATCAAGACAGGTCTAGGATATAATGAAGAAGCATCTCAAGCACAGAAGCCATCCACCTCCAAAAGTTATATTGATGCAGCAAGGAGAAGTGAGCAAATTGACAATAAAAAGCAAAGGCACAATGCTGCTAACCAGGTAAATCAAGGACATTTTTCTTCAAGAATGAACAGAGATCACCAAGTAAATCAGGGGCAATATGCTTCAAGGATAAACAGAATCTACAACAGACCATAGGTAAATCATTCTCAATTTGTCTCAAGAATGAATGTCAATGAAAACTACAATCGTTCGGTCTGCAGGGTTGATAATCGCATGAATTTCTTCAATGGCCAATGTTTCTCTTGTCACAACTTTGGACACAAAGCAGCTCAGTATGTTGCCTACAAAAATATCATGACTAGAGAAACTCAAAAACAGAGGAGTATGACTAGAATCATGAAAAGGACGTACAATAACTTTTCTTATCTTGAAAATGAAATAGAATGTTCTATTTGTAATAATTTTGGTCCTGAAGATTCTTAATGCAGGGGCGGGTTTTGGCAGGCAACTCAGAAGGAGCAAGCCTCAAATATCAAAACATGGAGAATGAAAGAACCACAACCAGAAAGATGTGGTATAGTCTTATATGCAGAAGGGCAGGAAAATCAATGGTACATCGACAATGGATGTTCAAAACATATGACAGGTGATAAAGAAAGAACTTCAGCCATATAGTGCCTTGGAAAGGAGAAGAAGGTCCTCATTTGGAAATGAACACTCCTGCCCTCATAAAAAGGTAACAGGTCTGTACTTTTAAAGAAATGTCAAAGAGGAAAATGTTAATATAAGTGTTTTGATGGCTGTAAAGCATAATTTATTAGTGTCAAAAAAAAAAGGTTTTTTTTTTCCCAGAAACGTGTATCAAGGAACAGAGGTAATATTTTCGATCAATGGATGTAGTGTTCATGATCTTGATATAGGAGAAACAGTGATCAAAGGCATAAGAACTCCAAATAATTTATACATATTCAAAGAAGGACAACAACAATGCTATCTGAGCAAGAATGATGAACACTGGTTATGGCACTGGAGGTTAGGGCATGTAAGCTTCTCACAGATAAGGAAAGCATGCAAATAGTAGGCAGTTCTTGGTCTTCCAGAAATCAAAATTCCAAATAATACAATATTCAAATCATGTCAGTTTGGTAAGAAAACCAGAACTAACTTGCTTGAGAAGGAAGGATCAGTTAGCAGGCCACTTGTGCTTGTCCATACTGATGTATGTGCTCCATCTAGGAAAAGGTCGCATCAGGGAGAAGAATAATTTATATTATTCATTGATGACTATTCAAGGATGGTTTGGATAGGACTGATGAAGCACAAAGATGAAGGCTTCGAAAGATTCAAATCCTTCAAAGCTTTGGTTGAAAACAAATCAGATCACAAAATTGAATGCCTCAGGTATGATAGAGGTGGGGAGTTTACCTCAAATGAATTTTTCGATTTTTGTGAAGAACATGAAATAAGAAGAGAATTCTCTACAACCAGGATTCCTAAGCAAAATGGAGTAGTTGAAAGGATGAACAGAATAGTTCAACAAATGGCTCATGCTATGCTTGATGAGTCTGCAACTCCCGCAACTTTCTGGGGTGAAGATGCATTTGCTATAGTTGTTATTCTCAACAAAACAAATGTCCGGGTAAACAGCACTCAAACCCCTCATGATCTCTGGTATGGTGAGACTCCTTCGGTAAAATATTTCAAAATTTTTGGAAGCAAATGCTATATCAAAAATACTGATGAACATCTTGGCAAGTTTGAACCTAGAGCAGATGAAGGCATTCTCCTTGGTTACTCTCCCACAACAAAGCATACAAGTGTTATAATAAAAGGCTTGGAAAAATTCTTGAAAGTATTGATGTAGTGGTTGATAAAGAAGAAAACACTCCTAGGCAGGTAAGATCTGAAGATTTCGAAGATGATGAGGACTATCCATCAACATCAAATCAGATTCATGATGAAGAAGAAACCTATGAAGACGAAACCCATGAGGAGCCTGAAGAACAAATAAGGATAGAAGAAAAGACTCCATCCAGGTACGTTCAGAAGAATCATCCAGAATATCAAATTTTGGGGCAAAAAGAGGCAGGAATACAAACAAGAAAAACAATTGCAGAAGATTCAAGCTATTTGGCATTACTTTCCTCCACTAAACCACAAAATGTAAGAGAGGCATGCAAAGATGAATGCTGGGTCAAGGCAATGGATGAAGAACTTGAGAAGATCGAAAATAATAACACTTGGGAGTTGGTTCCTAGACCAAAAGATAAGAATGTCATAGGGACAAAATGGATCTTCAAAAACAAGTTGAATGAAAATGGGGAAGTGATTAGAAACAAGGCTAGACTTGTTTGTGAAGGGTATGCTCAATAAGAAGGAATAGACTTTTAAGAAACTTTTGCTGCTGTTGCTAGACTTGAGGCCATCAGAATGTTCCTTGCTCTCTCTAGCTTTCAGAAGTTCAAAGTATTTCAAATGGACGTGAAATCAACCTTTCTGAATGGAGACTTAGAAGAAGAATTGTACATTGAGCAGCCAGATGGATTCATCCTTGGTAATGATCCAAATCTTGTATGCAGACTAAAGAAGGCTCTCTATGGTCTCAAATAGGCTCCAAGGGCTTGGTACTATTGTCTGTACAAATACCTTCATCAACAAGGCTTTTCAAAAGGATCAGCAGATAGCAATCTTTATATAAAAATTGAAAATAACAAATTGCTAATACCTGTTGTGTATGTAGATTATATCATCTTTGGCGAAAATGAAGAAGCTATGAGTCAAAAATTTTCCTTGGTGATGCAGAAGGAATTCAAAATGTCTTTGCTTGGAGAACTGACATATTTTCTTGGTTTACAAATCCAACAAAATAAAGGCGGTATCTTTTTATCTCAAACCAAGTATCTCAAGCAGATCTTGAAGAAGTATGGCATGGAAGATTCGAAACTAGTATGGACTCCTATGGTCACAGTATGCAGCCTCAGTGCAAATGATGAATCAACAGCAGTGCATCAACCAACCTATAGGTCCATGATTGGAAGTCTGCTCTATTTAACAGGTACCCGACCAGACATCATGCATGCAGTAGGAATGGTAGGGAGATTTCAGGCAAATCCTAAGGAAACTCATCTTCAGGCATCTCAAGTATCTTCAAGGAACTCAAAACTATGGCCTATGGTATCCTAGAGATGCAGATTGGGCTAGAAGCATGGATGATAGAAAAAGCACTAGTGGTGGTGCATTCTTTATGGGTTCCAGATTAGTATCCTGGTTCAGCAAGAAACAAAGTTCTATTGCATTATATACAGGTGAAGCAGAATATGTGGCTGCTGCATCTTGTTGCACTCAACTCCTTTGGATGATGCAAACCTTACAGGATTTTCAAATCACTTGTACAACACATATCTCCATCTTATGTGATAATATAAGTGCAATTAGAATTTCAAAGAACCTAGTCTTACATTCAAAGACCAAGCACATACCGATAAAGTATCATTTTCTCCGGGAACAAGTGTTGGAACAAAAGGTCAAATTGGAATATGTTCTCTCCAAGGAACAAGTTGCTGATATTTTCACCAAACCATTGCCCAGGGAGACATTTGAATACCTCAGATAGAAGCTGGGGGTTATTGATGCATCATCCTACTGTTGAATCTTGTCTGTTGTTCGCAGGTGGATACACGTACATTTTCCGGTCTATGTGAGTTGAATGAGTCTATTAGAGATTTTCTCGCACAGGTTCAGGGGGAGCATATATTCTTCTAATGATGCATTGTTGGCATTATCTTAGAAGTCCTTTTTTTGATTTCTCAAGAGTTTTCTGGTGGAGTAGATCAATCTATGTTGGTCTGAAGGTTGATTCTACTGATAGTTGTTCTTGTCTTTATGTCATGTACTTCTTTTCATATCAAAGTCATGTAACAGCCTTTTTTGGTTTCCCCACTGTGCCTGGGATGAATAAGTTTTGTCTATCTTGTGTATTCCCACTTGGATGGGAGATGGATGTATGTATGAGTCTTGATGATAGGAAGGTTATGTATAATGTATGGAGTCATGTTCTTTCTTGTAGAACATCTTTTTGCAGATAGCATTTCAGCACAGAGCATATACAAAGGGGGAGCTCGTTCAGAGTTTTTAGTAGGTACTCAAGGGGAGTATGGTAGTCTGCCCCTTTTCCCTTGATGTCAAAGGGGGAGAGTGATTGGTTGTTGTTGCCATCAAGTCCAAAGGGGGAGATTGTTGGCTTGACACATATGTTGTACTTGATGGCAACCCACTCATCTCAGATGATAAATTATAGTGCAACAAAGTTATTTTCTAGTTCATGAACTTTCACGCAGAGAAAAGTTCATGCACTTTCATGCAGAAAAAGTTCCTTTCATGAAGAGAAAAGTTCACGCACTTTCATGAAGAGAAAAGTTCCTTTCATGCAGAGAAACGTTCACGCACTTTCATGCAAAGAAAAGTTCCTTCCACGTAGAGAAAATTTCACGCACTTTCATGCAAAGAAAAGGTCCTTTCATGAAGAGAAAAGTTGACGCACTTTCATGCAGAGAAAATTTCACGCAATTTCATCCAGAGAAAAGTTCACGCACTTTCATGCAGAGAAAAGCACACATGGGAAATATTATGGTTGGTTCATGGTATTAGTCCGACAGTTTTTGATCCTATGGTTTTGGTCCGTGGTATTGCATCCAAAAGTGTTGATCCCAAGATCTGAATGAAGAAGGAACCTAAGCACAAGGAGAAGGATAAGTTCTACTGATGGCTCAAAATCTTAAGGCTGGAATAATGGGATCTCTATATGATTTTGATCTGTGATATGTGGCGCACGCTTGATCTATAAATTGATAATCTGGGTTAACTAATATCTGAATGTTTGAAAGAATGAATTTATAGATCTGTACACAGGTTTCTGAATAGTGAAGTAGCGCACGTATCTTGATTTATGTTCTAGCTACTTCTGTTTATTGCTATAGTGTTCTGGGTTCAGAAGTGGGGTGCGATTACTATTATTATGATCTAGGTACAGTCGTCAGAGAAGTATTTATTTTGATTCAGTTTTGATTAGTGAAAAGGTGATTGGTTGATGCAAAAATTCTTGATGTTCGATTGATGTTATTTGTGGATCCAGTCTGAAAATTTATGAAACGTGGTCCCTGGAAGGAAGAGAAGGTTGTAGTCTTCTCCAGGTAGCAGCCTGCGTACTAGTATCCCAACTAGTACAAGAACTAAGGGGGTTGTAGCTCCCTTCCAGGAGAAGCTTGAAAATGAGAGAGGGTTGTAGCTCTCTGCAGGTAGCAGCATGTGTACTGGTAAAGGACTGCACCAGTACATAATCATTGTAAAAAGAAGTTTCTAATTGAAAAGATAGAGACATATTGCAGCAGGTGCTTTTCACCCACATTGGGTTTCCACCTTATATCTTGTGTTCTTGTGTGTGATTGTCTTCTCCTCTATTTTTTTGTTCCTGGTTACTGTTTATGTGATCCTGATGCACAGATTAATGTTCAACATCTATAGAATATTTTAAATTATAATTCTGTATGGTATACTCGGGTTTCCTTATCTGTAGTTGCATATATACACGGTTTTCTCTAACTGAAGTAGCGTATATGTTCTGGGTTTGAAAAATAAAATAATTGACCAGATAATATTGATTCACCCCCCCCTCTTAGTATTATTTCCAACATCCTGATGCACAATTCCCGTTCAAATTAACACTGCTAGACAGTCACTAATGCGTAGCACCAGCCTGATGCACAGCACACTTCCTCTGATGCGCAGCAGCAGGCCAAGTTGCTTGAAAAATAGGATTTTTTGTCTCCTTTGCTCCAAATCGTGATTTTTGACTCTCCAAGGGATTTTGCACGATGAAATGATAAATGGAACCCCTTTCATTTTAAATATGGATGACCTTTAATTTTTACTTATCCCAAACCCAATTTTCTAATGTCAAAGTCACTTTTGGTCTTGAGCTCGATTTTTTTTATTTGACTTGACTTTTCTTAATCACTTGGTAAACTAATGCATTGTTGGTTTTTCTTTTGTCTGCAGTGGCTGGAGTTGGCAAGGTGAGTAAGGGCAGCAACTTTGAATTTATTACATATAGAAAATATTGAAATTACATAAAATTTTGTACATAGGAATAAAAACTCTGTTTTCACCTCAAAACAGAGTTTTGAGGTAAAAACCACTTATTGAGAATAACATCATTGAAATTTTTGATGTTGTGAACTTATTAGACCTCCTCATGTGCCTGTTGACCATTTATTGGGTTTTTTCTGACCATGGTGACAAACCCTAGACCTAATGAGACCTAAAACCCTAAAAATTATTTTTGCAAATGTAACGACAAAAAATAACTGTGAATGACCTAAACATGTGAAAATAGGCCAGCAAGTAAATATCATGAGGGAAATTGACAATGAATCACTACCATTAGATGATCCATGACCTAATGGAATGCAGCTGGTCAGATGAGACACCAACTATGCATGCAAAACGAGAAATTTTATCACTGGCGGAGGGATGAAGATATCGACACTGACATTGGCTCCAATGGGGATGGTAGCTCTTGGGAGGTGCCAAGAACCACAGATCTCTAGAAAGTAGACCAGTGCCTTATCCATTGGACAATGGATTCAATAACTTTAGAAAACTAAAACCAATATCTTAACTCAAAACTGACGCAATTACAAAGACTAAAAAACTGATTCAAAACTGCCTCAAACAACCCACACTAAATAACCAAAAACTGAAACCAGAGATTAAGCTTTATAGCCTTCACTTTGGGCCCCAAACTAAAGGAATGACAATAGTACACACTTTGCAATGAAGGAAATAAAATGGTATGTATAATGACAAATTATGACAGTGGAAAACTTCTCAAAGATAATACCGTTTCAGCAGCCGACCATTAACCGGTCCTCCTGGACAACCTTCCCCATTCATTTCTTTGAGGAGAAAATCATTTTGACTTCGATATGCAACAATTCTATATGGTCCCTTCCACAGATTCTCAAACCTTCCATGCTTGCTTGTGTCCTCGTTTCGAGCATCCCACTTTAGCACTATGTCTTTAATCTAAAACTTATTTGCCTTTTCCTTCCAATCATAGATTTTCTTAATTCTCTCTTGCAGCCTGAAGGTATTCTAAAAAACCTCCTCTCTTGTCTACTGTAAATGGATCATTTGGCTTATTCTTCATTGAAAATGATCTTCCTTGCTGCCAGCTTCCTGCAGAAGTTTTACGATCGGGAATGCGAGAGATGTCGGGAACACTGTGTCAATACCATATACAATCTCGAACGGAGACATTCTTATGCCAGCTCTTTTTGTTTGTTTCCAGCAACTTTTTTATGATGTTGACCAATGATTTGTTTGAAGATTCCACTAATATGTTACCTCGCGGATAGTATGAAGTAGAATGCTCCAAGGTAATTTTATATTTGCTACAAAAATCAATCATATTTTTGGACTTGAAAGCTACTGCGTTATCTATAATCAGATTGTTAGGACAGCCAAAATGTGATAAAATATTATTTTCAAGAAACTAAATTATTACCGAGTCTATGGCTTGTTGAGTGGGGATCGCCTCAATCCATTTTATAAAATAATCTATGACTGTTAAGATCCACTTGTGCTGAGATGAAGATGTGGTATGAATCTCTCCAATAAAATCTAGGCCCCACTACTAAAATGGAGCACTAACTTCAACTAGCTTGAGAGGTAGACGCTGCAACTTTCTCCTAACCTGAAAAATCTAACATTCATGACAACTTGTGACAGTTTTATAAACATCAACAAGGAGGGTAGGCCAATATTAGCCTGCTCTCAAGATTTTATTAGTCGTCGTCTTCCAAAATAGGTGACCTCCACATTCTCCCTTGTGAAAATCATCAATGACCTATTTTGCTTCCTCCTCAACCAAACAATTCAGCAAAATTCCTCTGAGATCTTTCCAATAAAGTGCATTGTTCATAATACAAAATCTAGCAGCCTTCAGTTTTATAGTTCTACCTTTACTTTTAGCCATCACAAGTGGTGGTGAAAGGTGCTGGATCACATATATAATATTTGAATACCAAGGAGGATGGAGAAAAATTTTAGATACCTGAACAAGCGAACTATCTTCATCTTCTTCGGACATAGCACCAATTAGGTTTATGTCCAAGGCATGCAAATTAGACTCCGTCATAAATTTTGCTAGACCCTGCCCTTTGTTGGGTCCCTATAATACTAGTGATTACCCCATTACTATTTTTTTTGTACCCCTTATTAATATTGTTGTGCCCCTATTGTCCCTATATTGTTATTACTGTGCCCCATAGAATCTCTCTATTGTTATTTTTGGGCTTTATATTATTATTGTTAGGTCGGTTGGGTTATATTGTGACTCCTTAGACTCCTATATATAGAAAGGAGGTTTTGTCATTTGAATCATCCAAGAATTTTTCATTTATGTAATGTAAAGGAGGTTGCCCCCATGAAGAGGCTAAATTCTAAGGTGTTGATCTATCTTTTCTATCTTTTCTTGAGCTGGTTTCATAACATCTGGTATCGAAGCTTTGGATTCTAGGGTTTCGCTGTTCCAAACAAGTGATCGTGGCATTTTTGCTATAACGTTTTTTCTGCGACATTTCAGAAGCTAAAAGAAAAAACAATTTGAGAAGACATCACGTTGAATCTCATGTCTGAATTTCAGAGCTTTTCGCACTATATTTTTGGAGATATGATTTGAGGAAATTGGTCCTTTTGCAGAATCTTGAATTACATTCAAAACAGGTGACCCGGGGAAAATCATCATAACTTTCTCTCTGAGCATCAGATTGAAATTTCGTAAGAAGGTATAGAAATAGGATGGATTTTAGTTTCTAGTATATATTTTTCAGAGCCAAAGATCAAAACAGGGACACGTGGCATGTTGTACACGTTTTCTCTACTGAATTAGTCTATAATCATGTCACTGTGGGAGATGTGGCATAACTCTTCATTGGAGAATCCAATTGGTGTCAAACTTGTGGCATTGGAAAGAGGACACAGAGGACTATCATATATCACAATTTCAAAACTAGATTATCTGAAATTACATAGATACATCAGAGGGAATATTGAGCTCCTACAAAGTGAAAAAATATGTGTATTTTTTTTTAAATGTTTGCTTAAGCTTGGCTTGAAAAATTATTTTGAAGGAATTCAAAGGGCATAGTAAAGCATTATTATCGGTAATTGATCCCCCGAGGAAAGAAAATGGAAACACCTAGTAGGAGACCTGAAA
Organism: Pinus taeda; assembly: GCA_000404065.3. Lineage (NCBI taxonomy): Eukaryota > Viridiplantae > Streptophyta > Pinopsida > Pinales > Pinaceae > Pinus > Pinus taeda. The sequence goes on along the minus strand of APFE031272537.1, from coordinate 18,778 downwards.
GCTATAGCATGACTCATGAAGAAGAGCAAGAAATGCAACATGATATATCAAAATTATGAGACCAAGTGCAACAAGTGTCACTAGCACAAAAAGGAACAAAATATAAGATGGATGGTTTAAAGAAAGGCGTAGAAGCTAAGATGGATTTTTTAAAGAAAGGTGTAGAGGCTAAGATGAATTACGTGGAAGCTGAGATGGACGATTTGAAGATAGATTTGAAGACAGACATGGAAGAATTGAAGATAAATATGAATAAGTTGCCACAAGAAAGGGTCACTAATGGTGAAAGGGTAGTAAAGGAAACTCATGATGAGAACAAAAGAAATGTTAATCATGATTCCATAGAATCTAATGTTAGATCGAAGACCCACCATATTCCAAAAATCGATATGAGGAAGTTTGATGGCAAGGATCTCGCAACATGGATATTACAGATGGAGCAGTTTTTCGATCTCAATAATGTGCAAAACACACAAAAGGTATGTATTGCAACTTTATATTTGGAACCAAATCAGTTTGTATGGTATCAATGGCTTTGCTCTCGTAAACAATTTATCAGTTGGGCAATTTTTACGGAAGAATTGATAGCACATTATGAGGATACAAAAAGCAACACTTTTTTTAGCCTATTGATAAGTCTCAAACAAAAGGGTTCAATAATGGAGCACATTGAGGAGTTCCAAAATTGAACATAAGGGTAAAAGATATTCCAGAGGAGCATAGGATTGATGTGTTCATAGGGTCTTTAAAGGATAATATCCAACATGATGTTCGCCTTTGGGAACCTGATTCATTAGAGTATGTATTTAGGTTAGCAAGAAAAATGGAAAGCAAAATTATGGCAACCAGGAAGCATACCACTCACATCTATAAATATGGAAGTGTTGTGCCTAGTCTTCCACAACCTATAAGGTTGACCCCACAACAATTGGGAGAAAAAAGAGCATAAGGGCTTTGTTACAGTTGTGATAGTAAATACACTAAAGGTCATAAGTGTGTTGAGAAGAAATTATTCTACATAGATTGTGAAGAGGAAGAAGAAAAGGAGCAAGAAATATCAAAAGAAGAGGATATACTCCAAGAACAGCTAGATGAAGAACAAATGAATCCAATGATATCTTGTAATGCATTGGTGGGAATTACCACTCCTCAAACCATCAAGATAGAAGGACAAATCAAGAAGAAAAAGGTAATAGTGTTGATTGATTCAGGAAGTACCCACAATTTTATTCATTGTAAGGTAGAAAAGAATTGAATTGCTTCCTATATCCAACACCAGAGTGTCAAGTGATGATTGCAAATGGAGGAACAACAAATTTCTCTGGAAAGTGCCATAATATCAAGCTATCGATGGGAGAATATGTATTGACTAGCTCAATGCT
>APFE031272537.1:0-14113 GCA_000404065.3 Pinus taeda | reverse complement strand
AACCAACAACACTTCCTTACAAGATACAAAATTCCAGCCTCTGGATCTCTAGGATGAGGGATCCATATATAGATGTTTGTAGGGGGGTGAGTCAGCTTCTGGGATTTTGATTAGTGTCTTCTCTCTGATAGTTCTTGGTTCCACTCGGAGATTCATGATCTCTTACTCATCCCTGGGCGAATTTAGAGAGGCAAGTGTCATAGGAGAAATTTCTAGAAGATTCCATGATCATCCACCTTGCAAACTGTCTCTGCCATTTGTCTACTCTCACCCATTGCACCCTATAGAAGGGCTTTTCAGTATGCATCGCACTTTTTGCATGTGGCAGGTGAGATGCATTGCACCCTTTGCACTGAGGAGTCTGTATGGTCTAGTTTTGACCAGTTCTGAGCAGTTTTCTATGGAGAACTTCTAGGAGATGATGTAATCAGCTGACCTTGTTCCTTTAGGGTATGAAACAAGACTTTAAGGGACTTAGAAGCCCTTGGTTTATGGACATATATGATTGGGGTTGCAGTTCCCAAATATGTCTATAACCGCTACCCATGGGGCGACGCATTGGCTTCCAACAGCTACTCTCGAAATGCTACACCGTTTAAGGTACAAGCTAATTTTGAAATCCCCATATTCAAGGGTCAGATGACGCAGATGTTGTCGATAAATGGTTAAATCTGCTAGAGGGTTATTTTTCTGTTCATGAATTTTCGAGTCGGGAAAACCTACTGCGAGTATATGGATGAAAGTATAGGCTCACAATGTTCCACCGCACCCACTTGGAATTCATTCTAGGGTGCCATCAAGGAGCAGTACTACCTTGTCGAAAGCTATGAGATTAATACATAAAGTGGACCATGCTACAGTAGGGAAGGGACCAAGACGTGCTATAGTTTACAAATATTTTCCATACCCTTTGCAAAAAGTTGGGTATCAAGGATTCAAAGGAGCATTTGGTACTCAAATACCACGGATGCCTCCACAAGTACATCCAGGAAGAAATAGAATTCCTAAACATCTCCTCGCTCAGCATACTGATAGGCCATCAAGGTTGAGAAAAAGTTTAAAGAGAACAAGTGAGAGTTTGGATCTCGGAATCTGAAGCAAGGGAAAGGTTCCCCCAAACCGTAGAACAAAGGACAAAGCCAAGGTAGAGTAGCCCAAGACAACCCAACAAAGCTGCAAGAAAATAACAACATCGTGAAGCCAAAAAAGGATAGGAGAAAGTGCTGTGAGTTCCATAAGAGTTCCACTCACAACACAAGTGGGTGTTGGACCAAGCAGTCACTCATGGTCGAGCTAAGGGTTTTAGAATAAGATGCATGTTCTAACTCTGGGTGAGAACCCGACAAGGGGAATGAAAAAGGGAAGCAGATTATTGATGCAGAGCCCAATGCCACCGTTACCAACACAAACATACAGAATGAAGAACGTGAAGATCCACAGGAGGAGGAGCATATCTTCCACTCCGGGATGTGGGTAAAGGGCTCCCTACTACAGTTCATTGTTGATAGCGAGAGCCGAAAGAACCTCATTTCGGCAGGGTTCGTGAAGTGGATGGGCTTACCGACCATAGCACATCCACAACCATACACCATCGGGTGGCTTCACTAAGGACGGGATCTTCATGTGAGCCAACATTGTCACCTTCCATACAACATCAAGCCCTTCATGGATAAGGTATTGTGTGAGATTTATCCCCTTGAAGTTTGTGATGTATTATTAGGACAACCATACTTGTGGAAGCGACATGTTATGTATGAATGAAGGCCCCGTGCTGTTATTGTTACTTTGGGAAATAAGTTGTACAAGATACCAGAGGTAGCACCACCTACCACCATCTCTTTGGTTACTGCAAAACAATGCAACAAGCTCATTTCCAAAACCGGTAAATCTATTTTCTTGATGATATGCCCTCAAGGAAAGAAGAATACGGTGGCCACGAGCTCTAGACAAGGCCCCTTTGCACGAAAACTACAGATGGAAAAGGTCGCGGAGAAGTACGAGGACATCTTCGCCTCCCCGCAGGGGTTCCTTTGCACTGTGAGGTCAAGAACTCCATCGATCTGACCCGAGGTGCAGCGATGCCCAATGGACCAATCTATTGGTGCTCCATTCTAGAGAACAATGAAATCAAGAGGTAGATTTAGGAGCTGCTACAGAAAGGTCACCTCCGTTCGAGTTGATCGCCCTGTGGGAGCCAGATCCTATTGGTACAGAATAAGGATGGGACTTAGAGACTCTGTATTAACTATCGGGTGCTGAACAAGATCACTGACTATAATAGGTAGCCAATCCCACATATTGATGACCTCCTGGACCAACTAAAGGGGGAAAAATATTTAGCAAGATTGGTTTGAGGTCAGGATATCACCAAGTACCAATCAAACTCTCTCATGTGTGGAAGACTACCTTCAAATCCAAGGAGTGCCTTTTTGAATGGTTGGTTATGCCTTTGAGATTGATGAATGCTCCTCCAACCTTCATGAGGCTAATGGATGACATCTTGCGGCCATTCACCAACTCATTTGTAGTGGTATACTTGGATAACATCGTCATCTTCAGCGAGAGTGGGGAATAGCGCCTCCACCACATCCGACAGGTTCTCCAAACACTACAGAAACACAAGTTATGTGCCAATTTGGAGAAATGTAATTTTGGCATGACCCAGGTTCAGTATCTTGAATACAGTGTTGATGAATAGGGGGTGCATGTGGATCTAGCCAAAATCCAATTCATTCGGGATTGGCCATCTCCAACCACTCTCACATAGCTCTGCAGCTTTCTAGATCTTGCCAACTTCTACCGCAAGCTCGTGTTAGGATTTTCTCATATCACTTGGCCCTTGAGTCAAGTCACCAAGGGAGGAGTGAAAACAAAATTGTTTCAGTCTGAATCTCAACTAAAGGCATTCACAAATTTGAAATATCGCCTATCCTCGACACCAGTGCTCACATTACCACACATGCAGCAACCATTTGAGGTCGAGATAGATGCCTTGGACTATGATATTGGGGTAGTCCTTACCCAACATGGACATCGAGTGGAATATCATAGTGAGACACTTTGAGAAACAATTGATAATTATCCCACTTATTACGAAGAGATGTATTCTGTTGTGAAGGCCTCCCAACAATGGAAGCATTACATTTTGGGGAAGGAAACGGTCATCCACACAAACCACCAACCCTTATAGTTCATATAGACCCAAGGGAAATTACAGAATGATCACCATGAGAAGTGGTCCACATACTTGCAACAATTCTATTTGAATATCAAGTATAAGAAGGGCAGCACCAATAATGTTGCAGATTGCTTCAGTTGACCACCGATCATGGAATTAACCACCGTGATCAAATAATGTGGGCACGAGACCTCTCATTTGCAACTTCTCTACATAAGCAACCCAGAATTTGGCCACAAACACCAGACACTATTGGAAAGTCAGCATGTTCCAGATTTTCACCTCCAAGATGCCCTATTATGCCACTTGGGTCACCTTTGTTTTTCTTCAAGTGAGCGTGTCAAGATGATTTGGGAAGCACACTATAGTTGGGTTGCTCAGCATTTCAAGCTCGAGAAAATAGTGGGAGTAATGCAGAAGTATTTCTATTGGCTCAATCTTGGACACAATTTCGAGAAGTACATCACATCATGCACTGCCTATGCCATTGCCAAACTGACCATCAAGAAGCCAGGCCTCTATACCTTGCTACCTACCCCTAGTCGACCTTGGGAATCCATCTCCATGGATTACATGTGAGGCCTTCCTTCCACTAAGCATGGAAATGACTATGTTTTCGTGGTCGTCAACAAGTTCTCGAAGATGGCCATTATGGCGGCCTCCAACAAGAATATCATAGTACAAGCCACTACTAAACTCTTCTTTAAGAAAGTGTGGGTACACTTTGGGATGCCAGAGTCTATTATATTAGATAGGGATAGCAATTTCCTCAGTACATTTTCGTCAAGTCTCTCGTCAATCCTGGAGACCAAACTCACTAAGTCCACAACCTTCCATCCTCAAACTGATGGCTAGACAGAGGTTCTCAACACGATGATCATACACATTCTGCGCAAGTACAACTCAAAGCATCCATTCACATGAGATGAGAGCCTCCCCTATTTTCAACATAGCTACAACCGGGCTCTCCACAGCTCGACTAGCCACAACCCTTTTTAGGTGGGCTTGGGATTCCAACCACTATGTCCCATTGAGGTGGCCATGCCATTTGTAGCTACTCATGCAGATTCGGCTCATGTCCAGTCCGAAGCAGATAAGGAAAACAAATTCATTGAGAACATCCAACATATTCGGCAGCAAGTCCATGACATTTTGGAGAAATCAAATGCCAAGTACAAGCAGCGACATGATCAACATCGGGTGCCACACAAGTTTCAGGTGGGTGACAAAGTCTAGTTGCATTTGCAAAAGGAACGCCTTACTAAAGCCTATCAAAAACTTAGACCACACTGAGATGGTCCTTACACCATTGCCAAGGTTGTGGGAGACAAGGCATTTGAGCTCAGCATTCCCCCATTCCTTGGCTTGCACCTAGTGTCCAATGTTGACTGCCTTCGGCGATACTTTCCACCATTACTAAACACATCTCACATTGTAGAACAACTCACACACTGAGAGATGAATCCAGATTGCATGGAATAAGCTCCAATGGATCGGATCATGGACACATAGATCAAGCACACTCATGAGTGGAATATCCAACTATATAAAGTTGTCAAAGTAGGGCAACTCCTTGACCAGGGAGAAGGTTCAGTAGAAGTTTCCTCATCTCATGGAGGAACTCAACGTAATATGGGACCATTGCTTCCTAAGGGGGGAGGAATGATTTAGGTGGATATTGGTGGCCACTCGCCATGTCCACTTGGACCCCCACCATTGTTTCTTTGAGCTTTTCAGTTTCCTTAATTGTAGCACAGTTTACTATTTTTAGCAGTTTTTCGAGTCATGAACTTCGAGAGCCATTTTGAGGCCCTAAACGACGTCTTTTGGGGAAAAAGGGAGCAACATAGGACCATGGATTCATGTTTCTCTTCACAAAGTTGTAGTTCTGAGATAGATCTTTTTAACGAGATATTATTTGCATCAAACGAAGATCATATGGAAACGTTACGACCCTGAGAATTTGATGTACCAATCTACCCAAATGGGGCCCACACTTTGGTGTTTCATCTTCTAAGGTTAGGTTTTTGGATGTTTAGGGTTTTCCATTGTTTCTCAAAAATAAATAGGCCTTCGAGCCTCATTTTACCATAGTTCAGAGGCATGTAGCCACCACATATCTTCTGAGAGATAAGCTACCATCGCGCTAGCTGGTTTATTTCCATTTCCATTTGTAAGCATATTTTAGTGTTTTACATTAATAAAATGAAGTATTATTTTCGCTGCATCTATGTGTTTATGGTTATCTCTGTAATTTGTTGCATTCCTATTTAAATCTACATCACCTTGTTTAAGTTGACCTTCCTTGTCTTGACACCTTAGCTATGATACCATGTTGAGAAATTTTGGGGCAAAAACATAGGGTTATTTATCTCTTTGATAAACATTTGTCATGTACTTTTACTTCACCTAATTAGCTTCTTATTTCAATTGTTATTATTAGATCTTCTATTCATCAAACAACCACCAAACCATAATGAACAATAATACAAAGGACAAAATATATAGGCTATCATCGAGGGCCAAAACCTCTCCAACTTTGAGACGAAAACCCACAAGGGTTCTTCTTCTTCTAGAGTTTCCAAGTGACAAACTCCTAGACATATACCCTTGACAAAAGAACCATGTCAAAATTATTCATCAAGATATTTTATTCCTTCCAAGTCACTACTCGTCAAACAAAGTCGTACACCTTTTTTTTCAACTACTTCTTCAATTTCAACCTCTTATTACATGCTTGCATTTTTTGGTGTGCCTATAATTTTAGAGATCCCATGGGTATAAGGTGATTGGGGTAGATTTATGAGGATTCTCTCCTTCACTTGTCTTGGACACTTCTTTTGAATTCACGAAGAAAATAGACTTGTTCCTTGGTCTCTATTTTGTCTCCTTCAAGGTATGCAATACCTAACTACACAAACCCTAGCTGCAATCACACGTGTGAGAAGAATGACCCGAAAACAATGGTAGAAGGCTTCGATCTTCTTCTCCTTTTCTTGGCTTATCAAGAGGCTCCCTTCCTTTCCTATTCACAATTATATCCTTTTGGTGGGTCCTTGATGAATGATCTCTTGAGCGAGGTAGATTCCTCACATATATAGGCTCCTCTCCCATTATATTAGGTCGGCTTGTCATCATTCCTAACTTGACACGTCCGTCTAGATAGGTTGATCGCTCCTTTTGAAGGTTGACTTGTTGCAACACTTGTGATGAGGTCTTGGAGGGTTTTTCCAATCTAACATTAACTAATACAATATGTAGCATGCCCCAAGTGGGTCTCCCAAACATGAAAATGATTTTAAGAACTTGAAGACTCAATGAAAAGCCCTAGGAACTCATAATGGAAGCTTGGCCTAAAAAAAAAGTTCCTTGATTATGAAAACCATGCCTCAAGAACAACAATAATACATTTATTTTTCTCATTACATCAAATATATAAAATCATGATTACATATGTCATTTATGAAGACTAAACCTAGTTAGATATTTCAAGAGTGCACAACAAGGAACGAATAGAGATGTGCGTTATTGTTGGATAATTAATTGAAATATCATAAGTCATCAAGGAGAGAGGGGGTAACTAGACCTAATAGAGTGAGTGTCAACCTCCAAATCAAATGAATAAGGGCTTAGGTTGGGCTCTGACTAGGTGGTCTCCCTTATATGTTGAGGTGGTCATTTTCGCCATCAACACAAACACAATAGTACCACTACATGAGAACGAGATGGGGTAATGGAACCACACTATATTCCTACTCATGAACATGTTGTTGATATTCTAACAAAGGAATTTCCATACAAGAAGCTTGAGTACTTAAGAAGCAATATTTGTTTGGTAGACATCTCTTCTTTGAGTGAGAGGGAGTGATGATGGAAGATACATTATTTTCTTCATATGTCATGCACTAGATCAATACTAACAATCATAATTCTTTGTGAAGGCCATGCAAAAAGAAGAGGTTCTAGAGGATTTTATGAGTAGCTAAGATTGAAACTTGTTGAGGATTAGAAAATCTAAGATAGAAACAGACTTGTATATCAATACTCTTTGAGGATGAGATAGGAAATCCAAGATAAGAGTAGTACAAGCCGATTGATATTCTTTGAGGATTAGGAATCAAAGATAAGAATAGCAGTAAAAAAACATAATCTTTGAACATCTAGATGGGGTATGTGCCTTTAGAGATAGTTTGCTATGTCACTTAAAGACTTCAAGTATGATGTTCTCATAAAACTTGACTTCATCAATTAGAGACCTCATTCACAATGTTGGTTATGATATTGATGCTTAATCCATGGCTTGTCAATTTGAATTTTTCTTATTAGAATGCTTTAATTTAAGATTCCTTATACTTCATGATGGGATTATAAATACCTCTATAGTTAAGAGGATGTGTTGGAGAATGTAACTAGATTAGGCCTTCATAATGACCTTTGTAAGTATGACATTGCATATCTTGTATATAAAAAGAGAAAAATATTTTTTATTTGTCAAAGTATGGCTTTCATTCTTAAGTCTAGGTAAAATCTTATTTTTCACTATTCTATGTCTTTCTAAGTCAAAGAAGATGTTTTTTAAAGTATTAAAGTCCGATTTGGTTGAGATTTGAAGACTGAGCAAGAGAATTGTTGAGAACGGTTGTCTTGTTTGGGATTAAGACACAGATGTAGACATCACTTGATGGAAGTAACTTTAACTTCTTCAAATCAGAATAGAAGTGACCCACACGTCAATTGTGTTACATGTGATTCTTCCGAAGCTCCAGGTGAGGGTTTCCATAGAGTTCTCAGTTCTACAAGCATTTCATTCATGAATTCGATTACATGTAATTCATGAATTCTATGCAATTCTTCCGAAGCCTGTAAACGCTCCAATTAGGGTTTCCACAGATTTCGAAATTTTAATGTATTATTGGATGTCTTCACTAAACAATAAATCTGTGCGAGGCATAAGCAGAGTGTTTCTCTTCTCTAATTTCAACTCTGCTATCTCTTTTCGACTCAGGCAATTCCAAAAATGGGCAGTAGAAACCCAAACTTTAAACAGTCATCCTTGAGCAGGATGCTTGTTGACACGTTATTATTGTGATTCCTGCGTTTCATTTTGTTTTTTATATCATAATTGCAAGACGCACCTATACGTGCAAAGCCATGATTGAACCCAATATGATAGTCGCGTTTGAAACATCTCTCTTATTCGAGGAACAAGCAAACAGTTAGACTCTTTTGTTTTACAACTTCTATGAAAACGTTAAAAGTCCGGTCCTGAAATGATCCAAAGCAGAGGCGTAATGAAGGCTAAATGAAAGATAATATATATGAAACAGAATGATAAACCAGTATTTTCAATCGATAAACCAGTATTTTCAATCGATAAACCGAATGATAATATTATAGATAAACCAGTATTTTCAATCGAAATGCAACAATATACCTAGTCTATTTGCATTCTCTTTGTCGATTAATCGTTAAATCTTCACTTTTCTGGTATCTCTTACTATTATTCTAAACTATTTTAAAGTATACGTATCCATCCAGAAATAAATAAAACAATCGACTTTTCTCATATCATTTTCTACTAGCATATTCTAAGTTCCTTATTAAAACGTCTTAACATATTAAACTCACACATTAAAAAAACTGTTCATGATTTTTTTTGGTTAAGTTGCCTATTAAAATTCTTTTATAATTTGCTTAATGAATATCTCCTTTTGGTATTTCATATAATCTTTTATTATAACATTTTAACATGTTAAACTCACACATAAACAACTTTTTTTTTAAGTTGCATATTAACTTAATGAATATACTCACACATAAACAACCTATACATGCAACCTATAATCTAAACACTGGTTTAATATATTGTCAAGTAGAGTATAACATATAACATATGAGGCCTGTGTTGAATGCTACACCACCCTTGACACGTCACTATGTGCATCAGTATTGCATCACCACGTATTCCTCTCATAATCATCATATATATCATCATATATATTCAAGTATTGATGAATGGATTCTCAAACTTGTATAGACCTTTGTATTCTGGGTATGTTTACTTGATAGTAGTATTCGATATATGGGTTGTAATTTATTATAATCTATATAATATGTAATATTGGGTGGAATAATTACTTAAATATGTTTTATGTTTTGAAGTTCTTTTTAATTATGAATGGAGATTCTTTTGAATAATATCTAGGTTTTGAATAATGTGCATAATTATATTTTGTGTAGCCACTATGAGAGGAAAATCAATTACATATTTTCGAACTATAAATGCAATGAATAGAAAGTGTTTTGAACAATATATTACTAAGCTATCATTTCTGTAGTTATCATGAGAGAAAAATCAATTACATACTCTTAGGGTAATAACTTTCATAGGAGGAAACATATCAGGTATGGGAAGACAAAATAATCACATGGTAAGAATTGAAGTGAGAAAATAATCACATAATCACAAAACCAACTTAATTTCTAGTGGGAATATAATATCTTTTTTAGAAGTAGACTTTATCACTCTAATACCTTCCATGTTTAGCTACCCATAGGGTACATCAAATGCATGCAATCAAAAATTATTTCAAAATACATTTCTAAGCTAGAGCTCTATGTTTATTTCATTATTACAGCAATGTAGATTTAGAACATTCCTAATGAGCTAAGTTAATACCCTAATCCGTTGGAACATTCCTACTAAGTCTATCTATGCACTCTGCTGCAAGCAACAATAGTATTAATTTGTCTCCTCCTCCTGATAGAAAACTCAGCACTTCATTCTTAGATCTGGACTGACGCCCTGTCATGGGTTCATAATAAAGCTGTAAATAAACACACAATTGTGATGGTGAGATATAATAATATAATTCTCAACTACATTAATAGGAACTCTTAACTTAACTTTTAAATATTAGAAATCACTAATAAGTTGAAATTCTCAATGGTGCCTAGTTCAAATATAGTATTTTGTTACTTGACAATTTTTTTGAAATTTTGCTATACAAAGGTATTTAAAAATAAAACCCAAGGACTGGATCCTTGGCCTTAGGAGGAGAACAATACCTTATCAATCTTTCCACTCCTTCTTACTCTTACTTCATAGCCCCACCCTTCTGGGAGCCAATAAGGCCTCTGGTCATTCCTTTATGCCATGTGTTTAGCCTGTACCATGCAGTGTTATAAAATTTAATTTCCCAAAGTATTTTCGCATTTCATTTATTTTTATAGTGATTTGATTCATTTAATATAAAAAAAAATGCCCCTTCCAATTAGATTCACCAAAATCTGTCCAAATTTGGAAGAAATGAGATATTGAAGAGATGTGTAAGGGAGGATGGCTTTTTTGACTGCATGTGAGCATGCCATGATGGACCCTATGGGGGCCACCTTGTTTCTAAGAGAAAAACCTTCAAAATTCTTCATGTTGGCTACTATTTGTCTACGCTACACTAACATGATATGACGTACACTAGGGGATGTGATGAGTGCCAAAAGAGACCAAAAGGATACTAAAGTATGAAATGACTTTGCAAACTCAAGTGACCCTTGAGCCATTTGAGAAGTGGGACATGGATTTCATTGGAAAAATTGATCCCCATCCAAATAAAAGAGATACATCATTATGTGCACTAATTATTTGATAATGTGGTCTAAAGTAAAGCCAATAAAGGAAGCAACATAGCACAAGGTGGCCAAGTTTCTACCTGAAAACATCTTTTGTGAAGGGAGGGGCTCAATTCACTTCACTTCAAATTTAATTGACGGAATCATGGAGCAACATCATATAAGAAACAAAAAATTCACTCCATATCATCCTCCAACAAATGGGTAGCTCCACCTCATGAATAGAGATTTAGAGAAAATATTGAATACATTTTTCAATAGCACCATAAGTGATTGGCCAACCTCACTTTGGACTCCACTTGGGCCAATAATACTAGGTAGAAAACCACCAGTAGTTTCACCCCCTCTGAGTTGGTTTATGGAAATAAGGCATTGTTGTCTATTAATAATGACTACAACACCCTAAGAATGGCAAAAAAATTGGACTGAGACATCACTAATGTCCAGAAAGATAGCTTGCAACAACTCAATGCTCTTGATGAGCTTAGAATGTAGGCCCTCATGCATAGTGAGGTGGTCCAATCTACATGACAAAAAAATCAGAATGAATAAGGAACCATCATTTCCTTGATTTTGGGAAGCTACAAGATTTTCTAGAAGTTGCTACAAAATCATTAGCCAAAATAACTAAACTTTAAAATAAACTTCCATCCTTAAAATTTTCCCTAATAAAAAATAATAATTAAAACCAAATTAACTATCTATCAATCTATTTCTTCTAAACTAACTATTCTATATTGTTTCTTGTAAACTAACTATGCTATATTCTGTCACATTCTTGTTGCGCTCAGAGTCAGGCCTCTACCACTATGATCTGCTATTACTCATAGTACATGGGGCCACACAAGCATCTTGCTGGCAACGAGGGATGGAATATTGACGAAGTGCGAAATTTTTTATTACACAATAGGAACAATACATCATCGAGTGAAGGGACATGGTTGTCTTGTCCGCTTTTCTTCCCATAAGGGCTTAACGGGAGGCTCTATCCCGCAAAAAAATCCTCTTCGTACATTCCATAGACTATCCCTATATAACATATTGAGAATCTTCCTTGGACAGTAGTTGATAGCAGAGTGTTGATTGGCCACAGGTAATGGGAGAATCTTCCTTGGATGTCGATTGGCCACAGGGAGGGGGTTTATGCTGCTAGCAAGAATTCCATTGCATTGAAAGTGGTGTCCGGGGAGCCACTTCTCACGCTCGAGGATGATTCCTAGCGGAAAATCTTGAAAAGGATTAAATTGAAGGCATTAATGGCCGGCAGAACCATTTGATAACGAATTGAGAACAAATGCAGCCATGGGTGGAGGCATGGTGTTTCCTTGGGAGATCAACCTTCTTTTTAAAGAAGGGATCTGCATATATTTCTTGTGCACTACAGACTAATGAAGCAATGGGTGGAGGTTTGGTGTTGGAGGAATCTGCATACATTTCTTGTGCACTACAGACTAATGAAGCAATGGGTGGAGGTTTGGTGTTTCTTCGTGACATCAACTTTCTTTCTGATGGAGGGATCTATATACATTTCTTATGCACTGAGTAGTAATGAAGCAATAGGTGGAGTTTTGGTTTTTTTATGGCCCTAAATATAGTCCAAAGATGTTATCCTCTTAAGGTGCAAATGATACCCAAATACACAATATGCTAAGAAAAGAGACCTATAACACAGAATATGCTAAGAAAAGATATACCAATAACAAATAATTCAGAGAGTAATGTTCACTTGGCTCTTGGAGTAGCAACCTCCCAGCAACGTCCAATAGTCTTCCAGTAGCAACCTCACAGCAACCTGCAATAGAGAGCTGGCTAGATTACAAAAATAAGACACGATGCTCCTAGCATTAAGTTTCTATACTTTATATATATTACTCCTACTTGTAATACCACTGGCCAATAAAGTGTATTACTAATACCATCTATCTAATACTACTTCCCATTTGCAACTAACTAGGGTTCCTTTATTAATTGCTGAATAACCACTTATAATTATTAATATGGGGTTTATTGACTCTTGACTATGAGGTGTTCGAGGGTTAGGGTGTGACCCTAACAAAAGATCAACCTTTTTTTTCTCTCTCTCTCTATATATATAATTACCTTGATAATGGATCACTAAATCACTCTATATAAAAAAATAAAAATAAAAATGTTAAATAATGGATCACTAAATATAAAAAAATGTTTTATTTATTTACCATACCTCTATTTTATTTATATTTTTCTTAATTTACCATACTTCTTTTATAAATATGGTATTTTCCACATATGATTTATATTTTTATTAATTTAGCATAACTCTTTTATAAATATGGTATTTGGCACATAGGATACACTTGAATAAAACATTTTTTTATATTTCTTAAATAGAAAGAGCTTTATGGACTAAATATAAAAAGAGATTTTATTTATTTACCATACCTCTAGTTTATTTGTATCTTTATTTATTTACCATAGTAACTATAAAAATAGATTTTATTTATTTCCCATACTTCCACTTTATTTATATTTTTATTTATTTACACCCTTGCTTGTGCTAAATATGATGTGACTTAAACAGTAAATATAAAAAAATGTTTTATTTATTTACTACACCCCTTGTTTATTTATATTTTTATTAATTTACCATAACTCTTTTATAAATATGGTATTTGGGCGGTTATGGACTAAATATAAAAAAAAGTTTTATTATTTACCATACCTCTAGTTTATTTATATTTTTATTTATTTACCATACCTTTTGAGTAAGTATATAAATAGGTTTTCTTTATTTACCATACTTCCTCTTTATTTATATTTTTATTTATTGGGACCAAAT
Organism: Pinus taeda; assembly: GCA_000404065.3. Lineage (NCBI taxonomy): Eukaryota > Viridiplantae > Streptophyta > Pinopsida > Pinales > Pinaceae > Pinus > Pinus taeda. Next base: position 488 of record APFE031272537.1, on the reverse strand, counting down.
ACAACCTCCCAAACCACCTACCAAGCCATAAAATGGGCCATTGCAAACGAATTTAACATTGCAAATGAGAAAATGGACGACTTCAATGGAATATAACTTCCCAAGCTAGGGGAATCACGTCAAATGGGACTTTTCATAGCTTATTCGCCCCTTTTTCTACCCTAAAATGAAAAATAAAAGTTGGGCTAAAAATATTAAATGAACATTTTATAAAAAGTTTGCCCCTCTCAAATGAAAACCCCTTAAATGTTTCCCTTCGGCTAAAATTTGCCCCTAAAATTTACCATGTCCTCTGCTTTTGTCCATACAGTACTTCAAACATACTCATTTGTAGTGATGTGTGGTAACCATTGTTATAAGAAAATTCTACCAAATGTATATGGTTCTCCCATTTGGATGGCTATTTCATTACTTAGTCCGCACATATCTTCCACTACCTCGGTTTGCCCATCGGTTTGGGAGTGGTAAGAAGTGCTAAAATGTAGTTG